>VMDO01007940.1:0-87591 GCA_007922755.1 Pedetes capensis
CAAAGGTCAGATCACATTAAAAGGGGGGGGAGGGAAGATAAGAATGAGGTCAATATAAATGGACTAAAAATCGCATGTAATTGTTCTAACAAGATAGAAACAAAAACCACTACAGGAAAAGTTTCTATCTTAAACAGAAATGGAACCCAAGGACATATAGAAAAATACTATATAGTAAAAGATAGAGAAGACTTGGATGGGAAACTTAAATAGGAAGGGGGGAGGGGGGAAACAGAGGAGGGTAAGGGGTAACCTATATGAATAATGCTTATCAAATTGCATATATGAAAATTGTCACAACGAAAAACATGTCAAAATGAATCACATTATGATGTACATTAAAAATTTCTAATAAAAAAAATTTTTGTGTATATGTTCCTAAAGGAAGGTTTAGAGTATGATCTGCTGAATTTTGTACTGAGTTTTGGGGGTGAGTGTGGGATGAAGTTGTAAACTCGTCTTCAGATACATTCTCACCTGTTCGAGTGACACCGTGCTTCCAAATTCAGGGCAGCTTTCAGTGGAGGCCTTGGCATTCTCAGAACTCTCCTCCCGTCTCTTGAACTGTCTTCCCATCTGTCGTCTTGCTTGCATTTCCAGTGATTTCTGTCTCCCTACTGTGGCTTCCTCTGGAGTATGTGCGTGGCATCTGGCAATCTGTTGTGCCTATTTCTAATTTCCGGAAACAACCTTTACTAAATTAAAAACTATACAATTAGTTGTTATACTTATGAACGTATCATATGGTACCTGATTTTTTAGCAGAGGGGTGATATTCTGTAATCTACTTAATGAGTTCCACTGAATTTGTATGACAGTTGGGGGGAAGGAGTCACACACTTTTTTTTTTTGTGGTACTAGGGGTTGAACCCAGGGCCTCGCTCCTGCGTGCTCTGCAAATGCTGGACCACTGAGCTGCACCCCCAGCCCAGTTTTTTACTTTTTTGAGAGAGGGTCTTGCTAAATCATGCAGACTGCCTCTGGTCTCGAACTTGGGATCCTCCTGCCTCCGCCTCCAAGCTGCTGGGATTGCAGGCATGCGCCACCGTGCCTGGGTTGAGTCACACACTTTCAAAGACCAGGGGTTCCTAAAGAATCCTTGTCCAGTTGTCCTCACTCTCCTGGAGAACCCCCCTGGATGGGTTGTGTGGCTTCCCTAGAACCCAGGAACTGTGCTGAGGACCTGTGGTAGAGGCCCCAGAGCCGCTTGGAGAATGGCCAGGGAGTGTTGCTGGTTCTTATTGTTACGGGTGAGTAGGAAGGACTTGAGTATTTAAAGAAAACCGTGAGGCCTGCTTTCAATAGAGCACTCAGCTATGAGTTCGAATGGCTGTTTTGCTGTTGTTAGGTGCTGTCGAGTTGTGTCTGACTCATAGCAACCCCCACAGGGTTTTCAATGGCAGATTGTTTTGGGATTGTCTTGGGAGTGGGTTGCAACATCCTTCTCCCATTTTTGCAGTGCTAGGAATTGAACTTGGGACCTCAGAGACTGCAGAGTGGTGCTCTACCAACTGAGCTAAATCTTAGCCTGTGAGGTGCCGTGGAGTTGGTATCCGACTCATAGCGACCCTCACAGGGTTTTCAGTGGCTGACTGTTTTCAGGATTGCCTTGGGAGTGGATTGCCAGGTCCTTCTCCCATTTTTGCGGTGCTGGGAATTGAACTCAGGACCTCAGAGACTGCAGCGCAGTGCTCTACCAACTGAGCTAAATCCCTAATGGCTGTGTTAGGAGGGATCAAACCCCCTTTTCTTGAACAGAACCAACTTCTGGGAATAACACCATGGTTGGCAAAGAGTGCCCTTCACCTGTCACTTTACCCTTACAACAACTAGATGGGCACCTGCGAGTCAACGTGTCTTCTCTGGTTATGAATTACCGGGTGCATCAACCTACTGGTGTGCTGCGTTGGGGTCAGGGATAAGATGTTTGGGATCCCTGACTTAGTGTTAGGACCTGGGGATGGTCTGTTGTTTCTTAAGCGTTCTGTGTGGTCGTCTGGGTCAGTTTCTTCTTCGATACCGGGTGTTCAGGAGCCAGCTTGTGCCAGTTTTGTTTTATTTTATTTTATTTTATTTTATTTATTTTTTATTTTTTGCGGTACTGGGGGTTGAACCCAGAGCCTCGTGCCTGCATGCTTTGCAAGTGCTGGACCACTAAGGTGCACCCCCCAGCCCATTTTTTTCACTTTTTGAGACAGGATCTCGCTAAATTACACAGACTGCCTCTGGTTTCAAACTTGCGATCCTCCTGCCTCCGCCTCCCCAGCTGCTGGGATTACAGGTGTGCACCACCGTGCCCGGCTCTTGTGCCAGTTTTGTACCAGCCAATTGTTAAATTTTCAGGAATTGGGCCCATTACTTACTGTGGTATTGGTAACTTGAGACTGGCCATGGTAGGACTGTTTATACCCTGGAAATTGGCAAAGGCTATGCACGAGCGCTTCCTTGTGCTCAGAGAGCTGGTTGTTAAACGTTTATGAGCACACCACTACCCATGCCTCTTTTTTTTTTTTTGGAAACTATGTCTATTGTGGTTTTACATCATCTACAATCCCTGGATTATCTTCCTCCCGCTCCCAATTCCTGGCCAAACCAGCCTGTTCATGAAACATACCTGAGTTCATCAATGTAGCCTGAGTTACTAACTCGGTGCCTAACTTACACAACTGCCTACAGCTGTACCATGGTGGCGCCCAATCCCATCAGATCTTGGAAGCTAAGCAGGGTTGGCCTGGTTAGTACTTGGATGGGAGACTGCCTGGGAACACCAGATACTGTAGGCTTGGGACAAGGACCTGGCAACTGGTTCCCAAAAAGCAATCAGCCACTGAAAACCCTATGAATAGCAGAAAAGCCCTAACAATACTGTTTTGCCTGTTGTACGTAGGGTTGCTGTGAGTCAGACATTGACTCGTGGCACCCAACAACCACTTAGGAGTATTTGTTGTTGTTGTTAGGTGCCTTCGAGTCAGTATCCGACTCATAGCGACCCTCTGTCCAACAGGGGAAACACTATTGTCAGTGCTTCTCTGCTGTTCATAGGGTTTTCAATGGCAGATTGATTTTTGGGAGGAGGTTGCCAGGTCCTTCTCCCAAGCCTACAGCTTCTGGTGTTCCCAGGCGGTCTCCCATCCAGGTACTAACCAGACCCAACCCTGCTTAGCTTCCGAAATCTGATGGGATCGGATGCCACAGGGCTACCGCTGCAGGCACTTAGGAGTATAAGAGAGATTTAATGGGTAGTCACCAAATACATACATGTCTTTTGGAACTGTTCTCTGTACACTCTCCTAATTGAGTGCTTATTGGAAAGAGCCCTTATGTGACCACTGCTTTCCAGAGAAATGAAACCGATGAGAAAGGTAATTGCTATGGTATGGACAGCCCCCCGCCCCCCCCAAACACATACTGAAATCTAATTCCCACTGTGAAGTACCGAGAGGGCAGAAACTTTATTCAACCATGGTATTTAGAGGTGGGACCTTTGGGAGGCAATTACAGTTAAATGAGGCCACAAAGGAGGGGCCCTTGTCTTATGGGACTGTGGCTTAATAAATACAGGAAGAGAGGCCTGACCTAAGATGCTTTGTTTTGCCATGTGGCGCGCTGCTTAGACTCAGGACTCTGCAGAGGGTCCCCACCAGCCAGAAGGACCTCACCAGAAATGCCTCCCTGGTCTGGGACTTCCCAGACTTCAGCACTGTGAGCTGAAAGAAGCTTTTATTTTCATAACCTACTCAGCAATATTCAGTTAAAGCAACAGAAATAGACCAAGATGGCTGGGGGCAGTGGCGCACGCCTGTAATCCCAGCGGCTTGGGAGGCAGAGGCAGGAGGATCACAAGTTCGAGACCAGAGGCAGCCTGTGTAATTTAGCGAGACCCTGTCTCAAAAAGGAAAAACAAAATGGGCGGAGGGTGCAGCTCAGCGGTCCAGCACTTGCAGAGCATGCAAGCGCGAGACTCTGGGTTTAACCCCCAGTACCTCCCCCAAAAAAAGAAATAGATCAAGACAATAAATGATATGAAAAGCTAATATTTAGTTTTGTTAGACAGCTTAAACAACAAGTAGGTCTTGCGAGTCTTTAATGGGGCATCAGTAATACACGGTGTTGCTTAAAAGGCTATGCAGGGCTTGCTTCCTTGCTTGCCTCTGCTGGAGCAATTCTAGGCTCCAGGCTGCCATGAGGCCTTCCAGCGTTGAGGCCAAGTTGCCCCCCATGAGCTTCTGCACGTGTGCGATACCTGTTCTTCAAGGAAGGATGAAGTTAGTGACTGCATGGCATCTGGGGCCAATGGTTCTTCTCTGGTTCTTACTAATTACCAGGGACGTCCAGTCTGCTATGCAGGAACACAGGATTCAACAACGAAAACAGATCCATGGCCCATTGAACACAAGAGTTGGCCAACGGGAATCCCAAAGGATGTAACGAACCTTTTTCCCTTATCCAGCTTTCCAGGTTTGGTCTTTCTGAGAAGCCAGCCGTGATTCAGTGGCACATGTAATGTTTCCTTATTAATAACTAGGGCTCTTTATGCCTCTTCTATTTATATATATTGGGATCATATTTTCAGACTGTGATTCATACCACTATGACTCTTTGTGAGTGTATGGTTTCCTTTTACTTGTCACTTACTGTGAGTTGTAAAGTTGTTGTTGTTAGATGCCATTGAGTTGAATCCTATTCATTGCGACCTTATGTATAACAGAACAAAACAGTACCCAACACTGAGCTATGCACATGATCTTTTAATGTTTGAACCCATTGTTGCAGCCACTGTGTTTCTTCTCATTTTGATTTGTGCCACATCAGCAAGAGAAGGTCCCAGGGGCTTTACTCCATTCCCATCATTAAGGTCAACTACTTTGAGGAGGCAACTCTTCCCCAGTTGTTTCTTGAATGCTTTCCAGCCTGGGGGACTAATTTTCTAGCACTCTATTTGACAGCGCTACTCTGCTATTCATAGGATTTTCAATGGCTCATTGTTTTTGGAGTGAGCTGCCAAGGCCTTCTCTCTAGTCTGGCTTAGCCTGGAAGATCAGCTGAAACCTGTCCACTTTGGGTGGCCCTGCTGGTATCTGAAATACTGGTGGCATAGCTTTCAGCAACATGGCAACATGCAAGCCCCCACAGCATGACAAGCTGATAGACATGTGTGGGGGGAGTTGTAAAGGGGACCTAGTTATTCCAGTGTTTTAGGATTTGATGAGTGAATCCAGAATCACATAGGTTTGACCCAGATGCCTTCTGGGTCTTTGCAGTTGGGAGAGCCCTCACTTTTACAGCCCTTTTTCTAACGAGTCAGATTGCTTATACTGCATATAATTACGATGCAATTGTACACCAAGTCCCAGTGGAGTAGAGTGAGTCACCTCGTTTTTATGTGGTAACTTGAGCTGACTCTGTTCCTAAAGTGCGGTGAGATCAGCCTTGGGTTTGTTGTGAACAATGTCAGGTTGAGTGGTGAACATAGTTGTTTAACGTGTAATAAAGACCAGGTTAGATTGAGTGATGGGCAGGCAAGCAAATGCAGGAAGGTCAAAAATAAATGCAAGGACAGAGGAGTTGCAAAATTTTACCAAATACCAAACGAGTCGTCAGACATGTAGAGCAGGCAGTCGTGGTCTTCGTGGCTATCAGCGTTTCTGCTGAGATGAGCAATTGGATCATGATAATGCACTATCGATGAAGTGCTGGGCATAGCGTGTCTTTTGAGACTACCATTTTGAACTCTCAGACCGCTGGGTGTTATGGCAAATGACTGTAATTCTGTTTTTAATCTAAAAAGTGGAGTAGGGTGGTGTAGACAAGAGATATGTTCCAAAGACAAAGATGCACAAGTGAAGTTAGAAGTCAATGTGGTTTTTTTTACAATAACATTTTCCTATTAAATATATAGGGCTAGGGTTTAGCTCTGTTGGTAGAGTGCCACTCTGTACTCTCCGAGGCCCTGGGTTTGATCCCCAGCACTGCAAAAAATGGGAGAAAGACTTGGCAGCCCACTCCCAAAACAATTCTGAAACATTCAGCCACTAAAACCCCTGTGAACAGTAGAGAATTACTGACAGTGCTGGGCATGGCAGTGTTGGGGAGTGTTTTGTTACACATAGGGTTGCTGTGAGTCAGACTGGACTCCATTGCACCTAATATTAAATATATGTTTAAAATATTATTTAGTACATCTTATAACTACTTGCCCCTTCTTTCCCTTTACATACCTTACTGCTTAGGCAAAAGGTGTATATTGGAGAGAAATTGTGGTTAAAGTGATTTAGATCCTCAGATACCATTGTTGTTGTTGTTTAGCGCCATGGAGTCGGTTTCCAACTCATAGCGACCCTGCATACCACAGGCAAAACACTATTGTCAGTGCTTCTCTGCTATTCATAGGGTTTCCAATGGTGGATTGTTTTTTGGGAGTGGGTTGCCAGGTCCTTCTCCCAAGCCTACAGCACCTGGTGTTCCCAGGTGGTCTCCCATCCAAGTACTAACCAGGCCTGACCCTGCTCAGCCTCTGAGATCTGATGGGATCAGACACCACAGTGCTATGGCTGCAGGCTTAAATACCATAGTAATTCCTTTTCTCTCCTTCCCCTGCCATGGTTGTTCAGGAATGAACCTCAGGCCGGTCTTAGTTCTGCTTTTGCTGAGGGGAACATTCAGTCTTTGCACCTGGTGCTCGGAGAGTGACATAACCAGCTTGCAACCTCTAGCGAGTGGGGTGGACGAGTGTAAAGAAAGGGGGCATGGCTGGTTCTCACCGATGGCGGAATCGCTCTCATGCTCTGCTTGTGCTCCTCAGGCAAAATCCTGGGACATCTTTTTCTCCACTTGAGAGCTCGTGGTATCGCCTTCTGCTTTGCGCTTCCATCTGGGAGGACGTGTAGGTACATTCCTGTATTGTTTACTATCAAACATATGTTAGGGTTGCCACCGCCGCTGCCTTTTCCTCTTCTTCTTTTGCTTCCTTCTCCTCCCCTTATTTCTCTTCCTTCTTCATTTTTTATACTGGAGTGTTGAACCTAGGGCCTCATGCATGCTAGGCCAATGTTCTACCACTGAGCTGCACCCCCAACCCCCTTTCTCATTTTTTATTTTCAGACAGGACTTGGCTTAGTTCTGTAGCCTCCCTCTGGCCTTACACTTGCGCTCTCCCTGCCTCAGCCTTGACAGTCACTGGGATTACAATGTGTACCATGGGCCACGGGCTCATCTTATGTCTTCTGACCCTGCCTGTTGGTATCTTTCTGTCAGTCATGGCCCCTCTTTGTTATGATTTCCCACCCAGTGCGGATACAGAGAACGTGTGTGACAATGTGCTGAAACACGTGGATGTACATTTCTTCTGAGGCTCTGAAATGCAGGGAGAACTGGATCTGGATTCGTGGTGCTAAGGGGTCACATATGCACAGCGTCCTGCAGAGGGAGTTGAGAAGATTGGATGCCTTGTGGTTGATGGGCACTGTTTAGCTTTTGCAATGCACAGATAGTGTCCTTGGGGACTGGGCTTCCTCACTCTGTCTGTGAAAGGTTTCCATACCTATCTGACACCTCTAAGTTTCCTTCAATTCAGAGCACACCTTTTTCTTCATTCACATTTTATGCAACTCATTTTTACATTCAAGAATTTTTGTAAGGAAGAATGAAAAAATACGACCTGGGAGAAGGTGTGTCTCCAGATGCAAAGTTACTCTCCTGAAGAATTCCTGGTGTGCGGGGTGTTCCTCTGCAGCCCTGAAATGTTGGAATCACCAGAATCCCATGGAGCCTCTACAATTCCAGGCCAGTGAAATGGGCATCTTTGGGAATGGGTCTTGTGCATTCTACATGGCCAGAGATGAGAACCATGACCTTACCCTGGTGCTCCAGAATCAATACAAGATTAGCAATGGTTATCTTGCTTCAAATCTTGGAACCAAGATCAGAATGGAAACAAGAAAGCTTGTTGCGTTAGTTTTCCAGGGCTGCTGTAACAAAGTGCTACAAAGTAAGTTACTTGAAGTAGCAGAAATGTATTTTCTCACGGTTCTGGAGGCCAGAAGTCCTAACTCAAGGTGTCGGCCTGGTTAGTTCCTTTTGGGGGCTGTCAGGGAGACTGTTTCATGCCTTTCTGGTGGCTTGCTGGTCATCTTTGACATTCCTTGGCTTCCAGAGTATTCTTCCAATCCTCACCTTCATGTGGCATTCTCTCTCTGGGTCTTCATATCTTCCTTTCTTGGTGCATGTCTGTCTCTGTGTCCAATTGTTTTCTTTTAATAAGTCCTGTTGGATTAATTGTTGTTGTTAAGTGCCATCGAGTCAAGTCCGACTCATAGTGACCCTCATAGGGTTTTCAATGGCTGACTGTTTCAGGATTGCCTTGGGAGTGGGCTGCCACGTCCTTCTCCCATTTTGTGGTGCTGAGAATTGAACTCGGGACCTCAGAGACTGCAGAGCAGTGCTCTACCAACTGAGCTAAATCCCAGCCCGGTGGGTAGAGCATTGCGCTGCAGTCTCTGAGGCCCCGAGTTCAATTCCCAGCACCACAAAAATGGGAGAAGGGCCTGCAATCCACTCCCAAGGCAATCCTGAAACAGTCAGCCATTGAAAACCCTATGAGGGTCGCTATGAGTCGGATACCGACTCAAAGGCACCTAACAACAACAACAACAACAACAACAACAACAACAATTGGATTAAAGCCCATCTTAATGGCCTATATTTAATTCTACGACCTCCATAATCTCTGTTTGCAAATAAGGGTACACTCTGAGGTATCTAGGGTTAGGACATCGGCATATTATTTTTTGGGGGGACACCATTCAACCTTTGACACCTTCCCAACTATAACCATGTCAAGACTAAAGGGAGTATATGTAGTATTTTCTACTATATAACAGAAGGTGTCTAGGATTCATTGGGAAAGCTGTTGGGTAGTATGAAGAGACCACCGTCTTAGAGTTTTAGTAAATACTTAGGGAGGAACAAATTAGCTGTCAACATGTGTGGCATTGGATGACATGTGCCTCAAACTTGGTCATTGTCATACCTGGTTTTGAATAAGAGGTTCTGGCATGCTTGAGTTTTGTGCACAGCGTTCATTAAAAGGAAGTCTAAAGCTCCCAAACTGACCTTGGCACAGGAGTAACTGATGCTTTGTTAGTATTATCACACTCCTTCCCGTGCGCTAAGAGCTATAAAGTAACCACTGGTTAAATGAACCCTTAGAGAGGAGGGTCCCCCAGCACACACAATACGAGCTTCATTGTGTAAAATTATTTTCCCCTGTCAGGGAACAATTTTGATGAGATCATGGGTACTTGGTTATCACTTTGATCTTCTCCAAATTTTAAAATATTAATAATATGACCATGATGATGATATTCCATCCAAATCTTGGAAAGGAAATCTTTGTCTTGCACCTGAATTTGGAAGATAAGAATACTTCCGTCACACTCTGTGGGCTCTTTCTTTGACTATAATGTGGACTTAAAAACATCATTGTGATTATTTGTCTACCCAGGGAGGTGAGAGGTGGTATATATACTCAAAGAAGAGAGTGGTTCTGCTTTTCCAAGGTGTGTCTACCCAGAGGTGTGAGAGGTGGGAATTTGTACCTGGCTCTATTCCCCCTCTCTCTCAGCTCTGAGTTACCAGAGCTGTGTATAAAATGAGTCAAGAGAGGGACTGGACCCTTAAAAACACTCTCGAAATTGGTGGTGATGGGAGGCTTGAGTCAGCATCCTCACCTCAGGATTGGAGGAATACTCTGGAAGCCAAGGAATGTAAAAGATGACCAGCAAGCCACCAGAGAGGCATGAAACAGTCTCCCTGACAGCCCCCAAAAGGAACTAACCATGCTGACACCTTGAGTTAGGACTTCTGGCCTCCAGAACCGTGAGAAAATACATTTCTGCTACTTCAAGCCCTGATTTTGGAGGGGAGTCTAGTTCATAGTTCATGATATTTTGGGGAAGGCAGGAATGAGGGGTACCATGTTGGGGGGAGAGGGAAGGCAGTGCCTACCAGCCCTGGCCTGGGGAGCCAGAAGGAAATGCCTCAACTGGGACAGATCAGAGAGGAAAGCAGTGCCACCCAAAGAAGTCACTCCATAGGGCAGAAGAAGAGCAAGACGGGGGCTAGAATTCTACAGAGAAGGTGGGATGCACCGGGTGATGCGTCTGAAAGGAGATGGTAAAGGGTAGAGTAAACCAAGGGGAAACAGCCTCAGTGCCTGGAGCCATGGAGAACGTGCACTGGGATGAGCGCGAGTTCTGTATGTAACACTGCATACGTCAGTGAGACAGCATCGAGCTTTCACAGGAAGTCATGCTCCAGGAAAGGGAAGAGGAGAATCATGTCTGTGTGCCTGCCTGGACAGATGGGTGGACATGGGGCAGAGGAACCTGCAAGCTATGGACGATTGGGAATGTGAACTAAACACTCTACCAGGTGAAGGGAATGTGTCAAACTCCCTTTCCACAGCTCTGTGACTGGACTGTTCATGAGATCCACAGGGAAGGAGTTCTGCATAGGAATGTCAAGTCCATTCTTATGATTTTTGGAGGGGAGGAGAGAGGGAGAAGGAGGAGGAGAGAGACAGAGAGGAGGAGGAGGAAGAGGAGGAGGAGGAGGAGAAAGAGACCCAGTCCCATTTCCCATCCCCATCCCTACCTCCCGGTGACCCCATCTGCAGACTTCCTGCAGTTCCTCATTTATTATGGACACAAGTGACTAGGCATTCCCTGAGGACCATCTCAGAAATTCTCCTTGAAAGATAAACATCTGCAAGTCCTTCCATCCCGCCAGCTGTGTTGCTCAGGGAGGAGGACTTTGTGGAGGTGGCTAAAACCAGGCATGGGATGGGGAACCCTAAAAGAGCAGTTCTTTACTGGAGCAAACAACACGCAAGTCTGGCCTGGTGGCACATGCCTGGCATCCCAGCACTCGGGAGGCTGAGGCAGGAGGATTGTTGTGAGTTTGAGGCTAGCCTGGGCTAGGTTGTGAGTTCCTGTCTCAAAACAAAACACCCTAACAGCACTAGAAATGGCTGTACTGTGTATACAGAGCATCTAAGAAAAGTTGTACCATCAACAGTCTATTTAACTAGGTGCCTCTTTTACATGTACACTTAACCTTATTAAACTATCATTTAGCCAATGTCAGATATATTTTCAGGAGCATTTAATCTTGCAACAACCTTTTTGAAGTGGTTAGGTATACCCACCTGTGAGTTGCTTGCCGGAGATATCACAGCAGGGGAATTTTATTTTATATTGTTTTAAATCTTTTTTTTTTTTTTTTCCCCAGGTACTGGGCTTTGGACCCAGGGCCTCGCGCTTGCATGCTCTGCAAGTGCTGGACCACTGAGTTGCACCCAAGCCCAATTTTTTTACTTTTTGAAACAGGGTCTCACTAAATTACACATACTGCCTCTGGTCTCGAACTTGCGATCCTCCTGCCTCTGCCTCCTGAGCCACTGGGATTACAGGTGTGTGCCACTGTGCCTGGCATATTGTTTTAAATCTTTTATTTACTTATCTTTTATGGGATACAGAGTGATAATTCAGCACATATGCAATGTACAATAATCAACCAGGATAGTCAGCAATGCCGTCTCCTTAAACATTAAAAATTTAAATTAATGTGTAATAATAATTGTACATATTTATGAGGTATAATATGAATTTTTTTTGTGTGTGTGGTACAGGGGGTTGAACCCAGGGTCTTGCGCTTGCATGCTTTGCAAATGCTGTACCACTGAGCTGTACTCCCAGCCCATTTCTTTTACTTCTTTTGAGACAAGGTCTTGCTAAGTTATGCAGACCACCTCTGGTCTTGAACTTGCCAACCTCCTGCCTCCACCTCCTGAGCCACTGGGATAACAGGCATGTGCCATTGCGCCTGGCTTAGGTATGATAGGATTTTTAAAAAATTGCATACAGTATAATGAGTTTCATTTTGTGATTTTCATATCATTACATCCTTTGCTTTGTCCATGTTGGTAGGGGAATCTTCATAACAAGGCTGAGGCCTGCCCTTCTGAGTATGGGTTTCGGGCACTGTTCCATTTACAGCTTAGCCAGCATAAATCTTCCCAAAAGTCAAGGGCAACAGGTTTTGAGGCCCCCTCTGCGATGGTACTCATACAGGGAGGAAACAGGGATTCTGAAGCAACAGCAGTGCTGCCCAAGGAGAACTGCAGTTTCTCACTTCAGAAGCCTCCTGCGAGGTCCCTGAAATACCAGCTGGGCAGCCCTGGACTTCACGTGTCATGGATACGTATCACATATCACGTATCATGGCTCCTCCCGGAAGATGGACTCCTCCGCTTGCCATCGCTCTGGGCTCTTTGCAGGCTGAGCACAAGCCTGGAACCTTCCAAGCCTGAGGGACATAGGTCTGGTTCCTGCTGCCACCAAAGGTCTACCCATGCTTCAAGGCAACAAAGAGCAGGTGTAGACAGGGCAGCGGCTGGAACAGGGTCTGTTGGTCCTTTCCTCTTTAAAACACGAGCTGAAATCACTGTGCGGGACTTGGGAGCCTCCCTCTGGTAAGAGAACAAGATGGCGACTGGGTGGTTAGCTGATGGGGACATACAGAGCTATGAGAAACTAGAAAGGCCTGTGTCTGCCCAGGAGCCACTGCACCCTGCTTCGTGCTTCGGTCACCTTTAAGTCCAATGACCTGCGGGGCAGAGATGAGACCCGAAAGTGACAGGTCAGATCCGATTCCTGTGTGGGAATTCTTTGGGTTGGCCCCAAGTGCAGGCAGGCCCAGGATCAGAGCCGATGGTGCCTGGAAACTTGTGGGCAGGGTGGCTGACCGAGAGTGGAAGCCTCAGGAAAGGAGGCACGAGGTGAACTCAGCCTGGCATCATCCACAGCCGTTCAGAAGTGTCACCTCTGATTGGTCCTGCGAAACCAACATGGCTCCTTCAAGCTTTCTGGCTTAGCCTCGGGTGGGAGGTGTCTTTGGGGGCTTATGCTGTGTACTTGGGCATCTGCTTTGCTTTTCAGTGTATTTTCCGAGTTAGAATGATTAGCCAACTGTGCCTCATAAATACACATGCACACACACACACACACACACGTCCATCTGGGTGTCAACAATGTCCAGATATGCTGCCTGTGTCTTGCAGATCATAGTGGGACCAATGCCTTCCAAAATCACAATGTGATTTGTATTTAGAAGATGACTACCACCAATCGCTTGAAAACTGCCCTTCTTAGGCAGCTTCTTGTCAGGAGGGGCTGGACTCCCAGCTCCCTGTGAGGACGAGGTGATGAGTGAAGACAGAAGCCACCATTGGCAGTCTGCATCACCTTACTTCTCCAAGTCTGGGAAGCAGATGCTCCTTGTGGCTCCCTTGCGAGTATTTGGTCCAAGAGAGCAGGTGGCCTGTGCGTTCCACGCAGGCTGGGTTGCCCTCACCACCAAATCCAGCCGGCACCCTTCCTGTGACAGCTTGTGGTTTTCCATAGCTAAATAGATGCGAGGTGACGTGATTAGGGCACAGTCCTCAGGAACGGCTCTTCGCTGCCCTGATCTTAAAGGGCCAAGGGGAGAGAAGAGCCATGCTTGGAACCTGGAGGCAGGTTAAGGACCGGAGCAGAGGCCTTCCGTGGAGGACAGTGGCCAGCCTGGAGTGAGCTGCGAGGAATTGCTGGAGAGGCAGGTGTCTGCCTCTCCCTCCTTCCCTCCCTCCCTCCTGGGGTCTCTACCAGGGCACCTTTATGTCCAACCCGTCCAACAGCCAGAGGCGAAGGAGTCAGGTGGGGGAGTCCAGGTGTCCGCACGCAGAGCAGGGTGGGAAGGTGGAGGCTGGCCCTGGAGGGCAACCAGCAAGGAGAGGCAGCACAGCCTGCCATCTGCTCGTGCAAGGCTCTCTGTTGTCGATGACGGATGTGAGCAGTTGGCATTCCGTGCCCCTGTCTCCTCTGGTGTTGTGTGGCTAAGCAGTGTCCTGGCCTGAGCTAAGGAATAATCAGCAACGGTGTTCCTGAAACTTCTTCCTGTTCCCTAGGGCAATGGACACCGGGAGGAAAAGTGACTTGCAGACTGTTCATTGGTTGTCCCATTAGATGCCTTTTCCCTCAAGTGGCCAAAAGTATTTCTGCTTCTGTAGACTCTTCTAGAAACTTGCCGCTCTTCCCATGAGGAGGTCAAATCTGTGTTCCCTCCCCTTGAACCTGGGCAGGCTTGGGATTGCTTCTGTGAAGAGAAGGTGGTGGGAGCATTGTGGTATGACTCTGAGGCTGGATTAGAAGAAGTGATGTGAGTTGGGCTCTGTGCTGCACGCCTGTGATCGTTGCACTTGGCAGGCTGAGGCAGGAGGATCACGAGTTCAAGGCTAGAGGAAGCCTGTGCATCTTAGACCTTGGCTCAAAATAAAATACAAAGAAGGGGCTGGGAGTGTGACTCAGTGGTAGAGCATTGGCCTAGGATGTACAAGGCTCTTGGTTCAACCCCCTAGTCCTGCAAAATCAAAACAAAAACAAAAATAAAAAGCCCACCCCACGAAAGAAAAAACCTCCCCTAAGCCAAAAAGAAGCAAAACAAAACAAGACCAAAACATAGCAAAACAAAATGAAAAAAAGAAAGAGGTGATACAGCTTCTACGTTTTTCTTAATCTGTCTCTTTCGGTCTTTCTCTCTTAATCTCTCTCTCTCTCAATCTCTCTGTCCCTTTTTGTACTTCTCTTTTTCACCCATTGTCCACCTGTAGAGCCCTGAGCTTTAATTGAAGAAGTCTGTCTACCATGAGGCCCTGCTAGGGAGGCTCACAGATGTGCTGGGGGCCCCAACTGTCCTGGCCACCAGCTGTTGGAATCTCTGGATGCAAAACTGATTGCAGCCCAAGCTTTGACTTCCCTGCTGATGCCAGAGATGCACTGTTCCTGCTGAGCCCTGCACAGTTCAGATTCCTGGGTATTATGGATCAAGTCAGGAGAAGGACCCAGCAGCCTACTCTCAAAACAGTCCACCATCGAAAACCCTATGAATAGCAGAGAAGCACTGACATAGTGCTGGGCATGGCACAGAGTCAGGGAGTGTCCCATTCTGTTGTATGTGGGGTCACTGTGAGTCAGACCTGACTCGATGGCACCTAACAACAGCAATGGATTGAGTATGAAGCATCCCCCATGGGCTCCTGCATTCAATGCTAGGTGTCTACTGGAGGTGCTATTTGAGAGGTTATGGAAACTTTAGGAGGTGGGACCTCTTTGGAGGAAGTAGGTCACTGAGAAGGTTATACCTAGACCCCAGTCTCTTCTTTCTCTACTTCCTGTCTGCCATCGAGTGAAGAATCTCCTCCTCCACACACTTCCACCACCAGGATGTTCTGCCCAGATGCATGGGGCCAAGAAACCATGGACTGAGCCCTCTGAAACCATGAGCCAAAAGAGATCTTTCTCCCTCTAAGTTGTTTTCTCAGGTACTTTGGTCACAGCTACAGAAAAGTAACCAAGACTACAGGGAAAATCAATGTTGACATTGGTTAAGCCTCTAAGCTTTGGCACACTTTATTACATAGCAATAGATATAGGAAGAAGAGCCCAAGAAGCTGCCAGTCGAAGTTCTGATTCTCCTGTTCTTTCATTGTAATGACACGTTTTTGAACACATGTCCTGACTCGCACAAACCAGTAACCTTCAAAGCATAATTCTACCTAGTATCTCTTGAGCCATTTCTATGTGCTAGCACTCAGTGTATTCCCTCTGTTGTCTCATGAATTCTACCAGCTCCATGATGTGCCCATGACCATCCCCTCAAATAACAGACATGGAAGCTGATGGAGAAAGGGTAGCTGTTTCCTACCAAGATGGACCCCAGCAGCTTGACCGCAGACGTTTTCCCACCCATAGAACCTTAGGAAGTGGAGTCTCTGCAAAGCCTTGAGAAACACAGGGACTCCAGCCAACCATTCAGCGCATATTTATTGGATACCAATAAATTGCAGACACTATGATTGGTGGTGGGCAAAGGGCAGCAAACAAGATGTATATGAGTCCTGCTATTTCAGAGCTCATACTCTATTTCAGAGGGACACAGATAATAAGCAAATAAATAAATGAGAAAATAGCAGTGCCGCAGACCAGCTGCAGCCTAGATAGAATCCAGGGTCTCCTGAAGGAGGATGAGGAGTCGGCGGTGGGTAACAAACACAGCAGCTTGGAGGCAGTGTGATCTTGTTCCGTTTATTTCCAGATTATCCAGCCTTTTTATACAGAATTACCATTCATGAAATCTTATGAAAGGTCAGAAAAAGACAAGGAAGTTGGTTGCATTGATGGACTCACCCGATCAGTTGTCCCATGAGTGTCAGGTGGTAATCAAAGTGGAAGAGGAACTCGGAGACAAAGTGTGATTATTTTAAAGAAATAAACCAAGGCGACCTGAGCATCTGCATTTCCTGTAACAATTGACTGTTCTTAACTTTATGCAGGAATTTAGGGGGGTTAACTGCCACCTGTGTGTCACCCCATTGAGTCTGTTGTTATGAAGAATGGGTGCTTTTGCTTACTGTAGAGCTGTCGGTACAAAGGCTTTTGTTTAAGGAGTTTACGCTGAAAGTCATTCAGGGATTTCCGTACAAGAAAGCCTGAGGCTTGTCAACTCCCAGTCTGAATTAGCATAGCCCACAGAGCCAGAAGATTATTTTTCATTAATATTTCCAGAAATCTACAATAGTGACCAATTAAAATTTAAGAAAAGATGGGGTTCCAAGTCCTTTTCCATGAAGAGACCTTTTTGGAGGTACTATTCCCCTTTCGGCAGACTTTCCCTCCGAGGCTAGAAGTACTCCTCCCCTTTCAGTGGATTTTCCTTCCAATGCCTTTATTAAAGATACTCTTCCTCCTGTGGGGACTCTGTCTACCCATCATGAGTGGATCTGGACTGGGCATAGCAGGTTGTGAGAAGTGCTGTGCAGGGAATTAAGTGAAATGACAAGGTAGACGTTGGTGGCTGGTTGCTTGGGATGGAAGGAGACATTTAACTTGAGAAGTGAATGCTGAGACTTGGAAAGGTGGCTCACAGCAGGAGGAACAGCTTAGGTAGGCAGCCTGAGGTGAGAATAAGCTCAGCGAGCTCAAGTGTGTAAGGGAGAGCCTGGCTGCTGGAGCTGAGTGGACCCTAGGCACATTGGAACTGGAGCCTCTTGGTGACTGGTGGTTCTTTGGGCACAAGCACTGGTTTTGTTTTTATTATTAGTTGTTATTACTGTTATTATTATCTTGAGCCCCGGTCTCCCTATGTAGCCCAGGCTGGCCTTGAACTCATGAGCCTCAGCCTTCCAAGTGCTGGGATGACAAGTGTGTGCCACCAGTTCTTTTACTGGTTATTCTTCAGCTGAAGTCTCAATTTCACAGTGACCTTCTCAATTGCATAATGACCTTCTCAATCAGAATGTCAGGCACTGGATACAGGAAGTGGAAGTTTTCCTGTATTGACCTTTCAGTATTTTCAGCATTTGTTTTTTTACTTTTCCTGATTATAAAAGTAACATGTGCTTATTATTAGAAACAGTGGAAATAGAAAAGGTATAAAAAAATTGACCAACAGGTAACATTTCCCACATTTTTCCATTCTTTACTGTGCCTTTATTGTACAGTTGAAATTAATCACTGCACTTAGGCTGTTGATTTGGTAGTCACTAGGCTTATTGTTGTTATGTGCTGTTGAGTTGGGTCTGACTCGTACAGACCCTATGAAACAGTACTCAACACTGGCAGGCACATGGTCTTTTTTTATGTTTGAGCCTGTTGTTGCAGCCACTGTGTTTCTTCTCGATTTGGGTCATGCCACATCAGCAAAAGGAGGTCCCAGGGGCTTTACTCCATCTCTGTCATTAAGGTTGATACTACTTTGATGAAGCAACTCTTCCCCAGTCATTTCTTGAATGTCTTCCAGCCTGAGGGGTTCATTTCCCAACACTATATTTGACAGTGCTTCTCTGCTATTCATGGGGTTGTCAACGGCCAATTGTTTGGGGAGTGGGCTACCAGGTCCTTCTTTGTAGTTTGTCTTAGTCTAGAGGCTCAGTTGAAACCTGTCCACCATGGGTGGCCCTGCTGGTATCTGAGATACTTGTGACATAGCTTCTCGCATCACAGCAACACGCAAGCCCCCATAGCACAAGCCGATAGACCCGTTGGGGAGCCACTAGGCAACTCGGCTATTTAAATTAACATTAAATTATTTGCAGGTAAGTAAAATGAAAAATTCAGCCCTCTACTCCCAGTGGCCACATTTCAAGTGCACACAAGCTGCTTTGGCCGGCAGCTACCCTATGGACAGAGCGGGAGGGAATATTCCCACTACCATGGCAAGTCCTGTGGGACAGCTCCGTGCACAGTGCAATCCCACTCCTGCTTTTTAAGGCGTAAGTGCTTTCTTCCCAATGCATCTGTACACTTGCTGCAGAATTGGTGCTGTCTACTGTTGCTAAGTTAGATATCAGTGGCTAAAGCTGTACCATTATCTTCCCTTTATAAGTTTCTAGTTCCTTGGAGAACCTCGTGGAAAATCTGTTGTGTTTTTTGTTGTTGTTGTTGTTGTTGGGGATTTTTTTTTTATTGGACATTTTTAAAGTACACCTTAATGTGATTCATTCTGACATGCTTTTCATTGTGACATTTCCATATGTGTATTTTGTTGTACATTGTTCATATAGGTTCTCCCTTACCCTCTTGTACGGTTCCTCCCCTTGTCTCACCCCCCAATCAAAGACTTCTCTATCATTTACTTGTCTTTTTATGGTAATATTCTTCTATATATCCTTGGGTTCCAGTTCTGTTTAAGATAGAAACTTTTCCTGCGGTGAACTTTCTTTTTACCTTGTCAGAACTATTACATGCATTTTCTAGACCATCTATAATAA
This sequence comes from Pedetes capensis, assembly GCA_007922755.1. Taxonomy (NCBI): domain Eukaryota; kingdom Metazoa; phylum Chordata; class Mammalia; order Rodentia; family Pedetidae; genus Pedetes; species Pedetes capensis. The sequence continues at coordinate 18,866 of VMDO01007940.1, forward strand.
CACCATTCTTAGCTTTTTTTTTCTTTTATTATGATCTGACCTTTGTATAGGATTTTTTCCTTCTTATAATTTTGATCCAGCTCCCGCATATGAGTGAGAACATGTGGTGTTTCTCTCTCTGAGCTTGTGTTTGTTCACTTAAAATAATTTTCTTTAATTCCATCCATCTTGCTGCGAATGGCCTTATTTCATTTTTTTGATTGCTGAGTAGTATTCCATTGTGTATATGTACCATAGTTTTTTATCCATTCTTCTGTTGATGGGCACTTTGGTTGATTCCATATCCTTGCTATTGTGAAACATGCCGCATTGAACATGGTGATGCAGGTGTCTCTGTGGTATGATGACACATCTTCCTTTGGGTAAATCCCCAGTAGTGTTATAGCTGGGTCATACGGTAGAAAATGTGTTGTTTTGAACGATGTATTTCCCCTGGGATGCAGACCAAGTTCCTTCTCTGGAGTCTTTGTTCCTCACCCCATGAGTTGATGGACAGGCTCAGCTGAGATCGCTCTCACAGCATCGTCACATGCAGCCTGTAGTAGCGTGAATCATGAGCTCACAGGTGTAGTAAGGAGAAGACGAGGGGCCGCGTCAACCTTGGCCTCCTACAAGACACACTGAAGGACTTCTCCTGATAGGACCAAACTGGAGTCAGCTTCTGCTCTCAATGTGTGGCCATGTACAGTGCCACCCACACCCTGCATCACAGCCACAGATCTGGTCTAGATCCTTCGACTGTCTCTGGTCTTTTCTGTTTGTACAATCACCGCGATTTCCTGCTGCCTGGTGAGGATTGCTGCGATAGCAATTCCGGGACGCTAATGGTTTCTGAATGATGCAGGGTCTGCAGGTGCCCTTTCTTTGCCAAGATCTGGCTCAGCAGCTTTGCTTTGAAGGAAGGCTGTTGGTGCCTCTCTCTGCAGCTCCACTAAGGATTGATGCGCTTGGGTTGATGACGACTGCTCTGGAAGGGACGTTTCTTGTATTCTTACACTGGGAAGGAATTCTCTACCTGTGTGTTATCTAGAGACATTCTGTGATCCTTTTCCTATTGTTTCACATCTCAGTGACCTCTCAGGTCTATTCTAGCTTTGTGTTAAGAAGAGGCATTCTTCCTGGATCACAATATAAGAAATTGCTCCTTTGCTATCTGGGACACAAAGTGATACCCATAGTCCTCTGACCACAGTCTTTGTTTGACTGGTGTCTGTTTGCATAGGTGTAAGAAGTGAAAGTCGTGTGAGCATGTCAGGAGCCCGCATTGTCCCATAGCGAGCCCTTTAGAAAGGCCGCCAGTCAGGAGGTGGTGATGGCTGAAGGGGCAGTACCTCGGGGCCATCCGAGCTTCGTGCCTGAATAGTGGTGAACACAGCCACAAGAGCAGGACCTTAGGGTTCTCTCAGTTCCTTCAGTTCTGTTAAGTCCAGATGTGGTGACAGGCACTATTTGGCATGTGTTTGGGCTTTGAAAATTCCCGATGCTATAACACATCTATTTTTCGTTAGCCCCAGTATGGCATGGTCATTGACGTGAAACTGCCAGTGGGTCCCTTCATGACCAAAGTGGCACATGGAGTAGCTCACTTCCTAAGGGTGGGCTGGAGCCTCTTCTGAGCATGACCATTTGAGAACGAATGGTCCCTCTCAGCTGTTGCCCAGACCTGCCTCCTCCTCCTCACGATGGATAAGGTGTCCAACAGCAGTTTCCTAGCAAGGACAAGCCCATGGAATTATTTCTTACCACGACCCTCAACTAAAACAGGGCATAATAGGAACCTTATTCAATTAATAAAACTCTGTTGGGAGCGGGCAGGATACATGCCAAGTGCATAGTGTGGAAAGGAGGGCCTAGCTCCCCTACCATAAAAACCGCAGGTGCAGTAGAACAGAATTTTCACCATTCTTTCTTTCATCCCTCATATCCTACCACATTAACATTTTCTCTTGTAAATTATAAACTTAATATGTTGTTAAGTGCTGTTGAATTGGTGTCCAACTCATAGCAACCCTATGTACAACAGATGAAACACCATTATCTCTCTGCTATTCATAGGGTTTTCAATGGCTGATTGTGTTTTGGGAATGGGTTGCCAGGTCCTTCTCCCCAAACTTAATATAGTCTTGTTGAAAAACATGAACATATATTTGAAGACTTTCAGCTTTCATTTTCATAGACAGCACTCTTATCAGAAAATGTGTTGGGCTAGTAGCAAGCATGGGGCCAGCCAGCTCTCAACTGGCTGGAATTTATTGGGGGAGATGCTGTGGAATAACTGTTGCCCAAATTCTGAAAGCAAAGCCAAACCAAAGCCCAAATCAACAAACAAAAACCGAGGAAACATAAAGAACAAAAGTACCAGTGGTGAACACTAGCATTCCCAGTCCACGGGTTGCTGGGCAATTTATATAATGGTCGTTAGAGACTTTTGCTCCCAATAATTTTTGATTAAAATGCTAGCCTTGACATTCTCAAAGGCACTGGTGTGTCAGAAGTTCTCTGCAACCTCCTTTCTTACCTTTTCTGTGTGTCACTGTGCAGTCGTCAAATCAGAATGCTATTTTAGGCGCGTGCATCTCTGCATCTAAAGAGCGTCCTGCCATCCTTTTGCCCTGCTAGCTGCCTGGTGGGTATGTCTGTTCCATTGAATCCTGATGGGCCACTCCAGCTGTCACAGTCCTGCTGACAGGAAATACTGGACAGGAGCCACGCCCTAGGTCACTTGTGACAGAGGGGACTGTTTGGATAATCCCATCCTTGTCTGTGATAGAGAAGGGATCGCGGACAGCCGAGCACTCCTGTATGCATATGAGATGGGGCTGTTTCCGACATAGTCTTAGCTTCCCCTGTGGGCACTTTCTGGAAATATGCTCTCCTTAGGGTATCAGGGGGCTGGGAATTAGCTCAGTTGGTAGAGCGCTGCGCTGCAGTCTCTGAGGTCCCGAGTTCAATTCCCAGCACCGCACAATGGGAGAAGGACCTGGCAACCCACTCCCAAGGCAATCCCGAAACAGTCAGCCATTGAAAACCCTATGAGGGTCACTATGAGTTGGATACTGACTTGACGGCACCTAACAACAACAACAGGGTATCAGGGTGACCCAGCATCACCTGTCTTCATTCCAAGAGTCCAGCTTTTGGTCAGCCCCCTTCAGGCATTGTGGGTGGCCTCCAGCCTGCATCATCTGATGTATAACCCCAGGAAGAAGGCCAGGCACAACAAGTGACAGTAGGGGAGCTAGGCCCTCCTCTCCACACTATGCGTGTATTCTTCCAGCTCCCGACAGAGTTGTATTAATTGAATAAGGCTCCAATTATGCCCTGGTTTAGTTGAGGGTCATGGTAAGAAATAGCTCCATGGGCTTGTCCTTCCTGGGAAACTGCTGTTGGGCACCTGATCCATCGTGTTGTTAAATGTCCTTAACTTGATGATACATGTGGGAATTTCCTTTGAGTTCCGAGCTGAGGAAATTGCATCTCTACTGATGAATTCATGTAATAAAACTCAGGTGAGAAGTCCTTAGTAGATCAGGTTTCCTCTTTTGCCTTGGCTACTATGAAGCTCAGTGGTAAATTTTGTGCCTAATTGTAGAAACTCTATGTTTAGCTTTTAAAAATGTGATTCCCACCTGCCTTCACCTTTACTACTTTTGTCTTTTTTGGGGGTTACTGATAAAATATTCATGGGGTTGGGGCTGTTCTACTGCACCTGTGGTTTTTATGATCAGCCATATTAAACTGTTTTTGGAAATGGGAGTAAGAGAGACACCAATGATTTGTTCTAAGACTTTCACCAATTACTACTATCAGGGAAGTCAGGAAGGTAAGGGAGGAGGAGTTTCAAGTGGAGAAGGGAGGGGATATAGCATAGTTAGAGAACAGTATGGATGAAGGTGCCTGCAGCTGCAGTCCTGTGGCATCTGATCCCATCAGATCTTAGAAGCTAAGCAGGGTCAGGCCTGGTTAGTACTTGGATGGGAGACCTCTGGGGAACATCAGATGCTGAAGGCTTGGGAGAAGGACCCAGCAATCTACTCCCCAAAATCAGTCTACCATTGAAAACCCATGCATAGCAGAGAAGCACTGACAACAGTCTTTTGCCTATTGTATGTAGGGTTGCTATGAGTTGAACCCCGACTCCATGCATCTAACAACAACACCACCAAAGGATGAAGGTGAGAAGGTGGGACCTGTGCAGTAGTAGTGAGGTAAACAATCAGGCAATGGGGGAGCAATGGGAAGTCAGCTGGGAAATCTCAGCTAACAGCAGATAGGGCAATGTTTGGGAATCTGGATTTGGAACTAACCCATGTATGACCAGGTTAAATGAGTTCCGAGGAATCTGGGATTTTGAATAGAGGTGGGCTAATATGAAAGTGTGATGTAGGAACTTACCTGGCATGCACAATAATTGGGATCGAGTCAAGATTAGAAGTGAAAGCTCAGCAGACATTCAGCCACACTTGACAAAGCTCTAGGTTTGCAGAGATGGGGAAGCAAAGGTGACTAGGAGCTGTGATGCCAAGCAAGAAAGACCCAGGATACTTTTGACCAGCCCCATGTCAAAGAGGATCTCCCTTCTAACCCTCTCAGGATCTTACATGAGACCCTACTTTATTTTGACTTCAAATCCAAGTAGGCATCGCTTTGCGAGACTATTTATATCTAACACTGAGTAGGCTGAAAATATTAAACACTGACATGTGGACATTTTTGTTATTGCTTGAATAGTGCATAATAGCTATTTGAGGTCAACATTTACTCATATATTTAAATATTTCCAGGATTACACTGCTGCCTGTGTTTTCTCCCAATACTATATTGTAAAACAGACATTTTAAACGATTATTTTAAGAGTGTTAATTTTTAGTGTTATTGGCTTGATTTGAATCTGTTTTTGGTTGCTTGCCCATTGCCTCCGCTCTTTGTGGAGCTATGGGGTTGGCAGCTAACTCTCTCTCCTGGCCTGGGCACTGGTGGAGTTGGTCACCAACCCTTGGAACAAAGACCAGCTTTCTTGGAATCCTCTGGCACTATGACTTTCTTTCCATTGGGTCTTTAATTAGTGTCTTTCATCTGGCAAGAGTTGCCATCTTGAATTCGGATTCTTATTTTGATGACTTCCCTCTGGATTTGGGCTTTGGTTATGTAGTGATGCCTCCTTTTTGGTTTGCACACAGGCCTTTGAAATTGGATCTAAGTGGGTGTTTGCCTTAGCTATTATATTCCCTCTAAGAGGAAATTAGCTGTAATGAGGTTCATATCAAGCAATAATGTGTGGCCTGATCAACTGGTTCTTAGTAGCTGTTCTACAAATTAAACAGCTTGACCTGAAGCTTGCTTGAGTGATTTCACGAAAGGGTAGCTGTTCTATCTCTCATGGCAAAGAATTCTAAAGTCTGCTCACTGGAATAGTTATATAACGTGGTGGTTTATTTATTTTCCTTTTATGCCTTCCTTTCTTCTTTCTTTCTTTCTTTCTGTGTGTGGTTTTTAAAATTCCAGCATAGGGTCCAAATTTTTCCTTTTTTAAATTTCTTTCTAATTTTAAAATGATGCATTATTAAAAGGAAAAGCCAACTAATTTAATATATTATTATGCAGAGAATGAATTACTTGATCGATGTCATGCATGGTCAGTAGAAGAAACCAGGGGTCTTGCTTTTGGATGGTGCCTCCTCATGGCCTTGTCCTGTGGCCTCTGAAAGTGCTTACTCTTTTACTAAGGTAAAAAAAATAGCCATCATTGAAGACTGCCTTGTTTTGACTTTGGGTGACATCATTATTATTTTTTTTTGAAGGAAAGCAGTGTGAAATAGATATATCATGGGTTTTGGGATCAAGTCTAGCTGGCTCCTTGATTTACCACTATAAGATCTAGGTGTCTAGTTATGCAGCTTCTCTGTGCTTTGTTTTATTCATCTGGAGGACGGGGCTGCACATGAGCCTAACTGGTCTCTGGGCAGCTTTCCATGTTGATTCTAGAGTGGGACGCTACCCAGAGGACTTGTCCACAGGCTTCAGTTCTTAACCTTACCCTTGTAGGTACTTTGGATCCTGCCTCTGGTCCATGCAAAATATCCCTAAGTAAAAATTATGTTCATTTTAGTAAATTTTCTTTGAACATTGAATTTGGGAAAATTGGTTACTTAAAATATAGATGGGGAGGCAATCCTTATTCAGTTGGGAAGAAATCAGTATTCAAGAAGTCTTTGTAGTTGAAAAAAGAATTTCACAGGATCTTATGAATTCCCTCAAAAGCAGTGCATGCCAAGAACTGAAATCTGAGCAGGGATAATGAAGTAATTACTGTCCTGGTACCACACCAATTAACTTCAAGGCCTTTTCTGAATGTCAGATTCACCTTGAAGACAGAGATCCAAAATGGAGTTATCTTCACCTAGCCCCAGAACCTTTGTGGAGTCGCTCTTGATACTTCATTCTTTGAAATGACCACATAGGTAAAGTTGTGTTTCAAATGGGTGCTCGGTTGCCACCCCTATCCCCACCTGTGCTATAATGGAATATGGGATGGATCCACTTTGGAGTTCACTGGGCAATGAACAGAAGTAGCTGACAATCATGTGTTGCTATAGATAGGTTGCACACCTATCTGTCTATTTCCTGTGACCTCTAGGAAAAAAAAAAACCCTGTATCTGCTGGGGTACAAATACTCTCATAAAGTTTTCACTCTTCTCTGCAGTGAATGATTCATGGCACATTTCCAGTTCATCTGCTGGATGCATTAGTGATGTGCCACACAGCAATCAATATAAGATGCAAACATGAGCATCTGCTCTGCACAGTCCATGCGAGATTTCTTCTTTTGCTATTATTTGAAAAAAAATTTCACATGAAAATGAGGTATGAAAATTGAAATGCCTTTGAAAAAGGGATGTTTGATTTTGTGCTCACTGATGTTTTCTGTGCAGGGTGCGAGCATGTCAAATTATAATTCCTCCGACAATGTAACATGCAAACCACTTTGTCAGGATAAATGCTGGCTTTGATTTGTTCGGATATTTAGAAAGTGAGTGCCATGATATAGGGCCTAGAATTGAATCAAGTCATGGAAGAAATTGGCTTCGGGATGATTTGAATGCATTGGCTTTCAGCATCATAAAATGGTGGTTTGATTGGGAGGAAGCTTGAGTTTTCTATTACATTCCCTGCTCCATTACGTTGCCTTTTTTGGTTTCTCGAAAAAGAGCAAAGAATTAAGCTGTTTATCTTTTCCATTTTGCATTTTCTTGGATCAAAGCTAAATACCTCGACAGAGAAAAGAACACCGAAGGTTCCTTTTAATCCAGTTCAACTGATCAAGCATTTGTTGTTGTTAGGTGCTGTCCAGTCGGTATCTGACTCATAGCGACCCTATGTACAACAGGGGAAACACTATTGTCAGTGCTTCTCTGCTGTTCATAGGGTTTTCAATGGCGGATTGATTTTTAGGAGGGGGTTGCCAGGTCCTTCTCCCAAGCCTACAGTATCTGGTGTTCCCAGGCGGTCTCCCATCCAAGCACTAACCAGGGATGACCCTGCTTAGCTTCCAAGATCTGATGGGATTGGATGCCACAGGGCTACTGCTGCAGGCAATGATCAAGCATTTACTTAGGGTAAAGCCTTGAACTGGTTTTACTCAGAGGAGAATCATGGACGCAGAGTCTTAGCAGAGGAGAGGAACTTAGTAATTGTCCCATCTGCTCCTGCCACTGAAACCAAGAAGAGCCTCATTTGTAGGCTAGCCAGCCCAGACACATCCTGGTTTCTTATTTTAATTTAGCTCAGAACTCGCACATTCATCTCCTTTATTGTTTTCCCATTTTCCACAGGGCCCTCTGATTTCCTGGGCTCATTCATCTCTGCGTCCCACTCAATAGGGTTTGGAAAACTGGTTGCTCAAACACTGGTTTGGCTTGGCTCTGTTGACCTGATGGCCTGCTGTGTCTGGTCAGCAGAGACCAGAGGAATTTGCTTTTATTCCTGGCTTTTCAAGCACCTGACTCATTCTAGGTAACGCGAGCATCTTAGATGGTGGCTAAGGATGGGAGAGGAGATAAAATGGCTGGGTGTTTCCTTCCTTGAAGCCCAGGCCTAAAGGGAGTAGTTGAGAACGTGGCCTCTGGACCCAGGGCTCCGTGTTGTTACGACCCAGGAATCTGTGTTGTGGCTCTGGCACTTGCTTGCTGGATGACCTTGTTGTTGTTGTTGTTTTTAGGTGCCCTCAAGTCGAGTCTAACTCATAGCGACCCTCATAGGGTTTTCAGTGGCTGACTGTTTTGGGATTGCCTTGGGAGTGGGTTGCCACATCCTTCTCCCATTTTGCGGTGCTGGGAATCGAACTCAGGACCTCAGAGACTGCAGAGCAGTGCTCTACCAACTGAGCTAAATCCCAGCCCGGATGACCTTGAGGAAGTTATTTTTACTTTTCATGCTTCAGTTTCCTCATCCACAAAATAGGAGCAACAATGTTAATTTATCGCAAATAAAACCCTGAGAAAAATGCCTGACAGGTAATGAGTATGCCCTTGGGGTGGTCCCTACTCTCCTTGAGTCCACCTTTGTCTGTCAAAGCATTTGTCCTCCTGTATCATGCTGCTCAGAGATGCAAAATCAATGACCTAAGTATAGCTTGCATCTCCACTGGGTGAAGTGGCCTCGATGTCGTTGCTGTGCTGACTCTGAAAGTTCTGTCCCAGTTCCTGCCATGACACTGCACTCTTCTCTAACCAATGGGACTATTGATTTTCTTTGTCAGCCCAGCACTTTGGGAGGTAGCAGACTTTTGCAAAATTGACTCAAATATGACTAAATTTAGTGCTGTAGGTTATTATGAGCCTTTGGGTGTAACCACCTGATGCTAAATCAAATATTAATCGACCTAAAAAAAAATCAAGGCTGACAAATTATTTGATGTCACAGGCAAGAAAAACCTTGTTATGGTCGCCAGCTGGAGTTTTTCTATTGCTCGCTCTTGCTACTGACATCATAAGGTGCAGCCATGGAGTTTTATTTCTGTCTCGGTTGTGAATCATGAATCTTAATGCCAACAGATCATGCCACGGGATGGTATTCCATTTTTCTTGAAGAAGTCATTACGATACGATGGCATCTGAATGTTCTATGCAAACATTTAATTAAGAAACTGCTTCCTTATGTTAGTTGCTCAAATTTTAAGGTTAACTTTAGGTGAGTTGAATTTATCTGGCATTATGAATCAAAGGTTTATTTTCTTAACATTTGATTCATTTTCTCTGTCATCTTTCTTGTTGTTGTTGTTAGGTGCTGTCGAGTCGTGTCCGACTCATAGTGACCCTCATAGGGTTTTCAATGGCTGACTGTTTTGGGATTACCTCGGGAGTGGATTGCCATGTTCTTCTCCCATTCGTCTTTCTTAGGAAGTTTTTAAGCTCTTCGATACTTGTTGTTTGATGCAGGATCATACTGTGGCCATCTTTCTTTGGGCAGTCTATAAGGGGTTTAATTCCCAATAGTTTAAGTTGGATCTCATTTCCTGCTTTTGGTAGCTGGTAATCTTGGGAGTTTAGGGTTCAATACCTAGTGGCTCTATTCAGCTGCAATGAGCCATGTATGGAGTGAGCAGCCATTTTCCAGGGTGGTCTGATCTTGGAAACTAAGTTGGTCAGGCCTGGTTAGTCCTTGGATGGGAGATGCCCTGGGAATACCAGGTGCTGTAGGCTTAGGTGAAGGACCCGGCAACCCACTCCTGAAACAGCCATTGAAAACCCTATGAATAGCAGAGAAGCACTGACAATAGGGCCATGCATGGCACAGTGTTGAGGAATGTTTTGTTTTGTTGTGCATAGGGTCGCTATGAGTCAGACCTGACTCAATGGCACCTGACAGCAATAATACAGGATATTTAGGGAGGCAGCTTTCCATTTTCTGCCTGGTTACACAGCTAAGTAACTATGAATATATATACATACGATTACAGATTGCCATTTATAACCGCCATGATGTGTTTGACAGGATCCAAGAATTTAGGTTCATTCTTTCAACAAGTAGTCATTGCACGAGGCAATATTCTACATGCCTAGGATTCATCAGTATACACAGCAGGTAATGCCTTTTGCCGATGGGACTTAACACTTGAGCGAAAGGTGGGGAGAGGAGATGAAATGAGTGGCAGAGAGTGTGCGGGTCGGGTTGGAGCAAAGCAATAAAGTCATTAGGGTTGCTGGCAGGACTCTCGTCTTAGTTCATTACTCGTTTCCTCCCAGTTTAAGTCTTGTGACGGGCTGCAGTCTTCAACAAATTCCACAGAAGCACTTTTAAGACACCATTTCCTCTTTGGGGTTGAGTTCTGGAAATTTCAGAATGTAGGTACATAGCCTCCTGGTCATAGATGTACCACCCTACCCACCACTAAGAGATACAACTAATGGTCACATTTTAAACTCTGTGCTAATGATCCCAGAGTCTTGCTTCAAATTGTGTGGGAATCCATCAGCCTCCCATGTGAGGGCTGCTTTGCAGATTGGGGTGACTTGACGAGAGCATCATGGTCTTCATTAACTCTCCATGTCTGTAACGCACCCAGGCTGCACCAGACTGAAGAACAGGCACTTAGAACAGCTCACAGAAATGAGAGAGATCAAATTCTCAGTCACTCAGAGAACAGCCTGATAGTGCCTTAAAATAAGTCCTTGGAGTATGCCAGCCATACTCAAAATGGGTCAGAGCATAACTCCATCACTTGATTTCGGTTCTGTCTGTGTCTATACCTAAAGCATAAGCACAGACATAATCAGTACAGTAAGATGCAGGCATGACAGTCATTAGGTCTAGTAACATAATACTAGTAGGTAATAGATTACATAATATATAATTGTGACTATATACCACGGGCTGGGATTTAGCTCAGTTGGTAGAGCGCCGCTCTGTAGTCTCTGAGGTCCTGAGTTTGATTCCCAGCACCACAAAAACGGGAGAAGGATGTGGCAACCCACTCCCGAGGCAATCCCAAAACAGCCATTGAAAACCCTATATGGGTTGCTATGAGTCGGACATGACTTGATGGCACCTAACAACAACAAGAACATATACCACATAATATAGTAGCATCTACCTTTGTCTAACATATATAGTCAAGCGTAGTAGAGAGTGTTCTTCTGAACAATAGTAAAATCTCAGCAATGGGGGGATCATAGAGATTCATTGGGTCAGTTGTTTTTCACCAGGGGCATGGGATTGCTTTTACACATCATCAAATTGATCATAAACTTCAGTATTTACGTGGGCAGGCTCCATAACTTACAGATGACTCTTAAAGGGGTTTGTTTAAGAAATGCCCATGGAGACTAGATTGTAGAGGAAGACAATTTGAGACTCAGAGAATTGCTGACCTGCTCAAGGTCATACAGTTTTTTTTTTTTTTTGTCAGCCCAGTTCCAGGTCTTACAGTTCTGATCTTGTGACTAGACTCTGAATTAGAAATAGTTTTATCATGGTGAGGTTAAATTAGGTCAAGTGTTCTGTCCTATATAATAACTATTGAGTGTTTGTGAATAGGCAGAGTTGGGGAGGAGCTACTGAATGGATTGAGGGGTTGTCCTCTTTGTATATGTGAGCTGTGAGTAGAACTTTTCAGAATGTTTTTGAAGTTTGTAGTAGTTTGTAGGTGAGTCTACAGTAAGTATGGAAAGGAATATTCTATTAAAAATGGCTTAAAAACCTAGCCCGTCTCTGTGGCTTCTGTTTCCAATATTGATTAAATCCAGCTTCAAAGACCTTGAAAGGACATCCCATCCTAGTCTCTGGACAAAGAGACACTGTGCTTAGCTTTGAACCTGCCGGGCACCTCTGCAGCTGTCTTCATCAGTTGCTTTCTTCATCAGCTCTGAGGGCTGCAGAATTCTGACCAGGAGATGTCATCTCTATTTAGGTCACCACATCCTTCAGGACAAAGTTCAGATGTAGAGAAGTGATAAATTCTTTTAAAAAAAGGTATTACATTTCTTTCAGTGGAAAGCTGGATAATTTGGTAGCCTATTTTTTTTTTTTTAAGCAGGGTCTTACTATACAGACCAGACTGGCCTCAAACTCTCAATCCTCCTGCCTCAGCCTCCCCAGTGGTGGGGTTGCAGGAATGTATCACCATGTCCAGTGTTAAGGTCTGCTTTTCAAATTTCTTATTATAATTTCTTTTTAAATGATGTACAATTTGAACTACAAAGATACATCCACCTTTTCAGCTTGGACAGCCTTCAAAAAGGGCCAGAATGTTTCTAATTGTTCCTAAATGTAAAAGGATAGGAGGCCAAGGAAACATTGGATTAGATTTTTTTTGTGTGTGTGTCTGGGTACTACTTCTTTCTATTGGTTGTCATTCAGATAAAGGAGAAAAATGCATCTCTTTAGCCAAGGTCTTTCTGATGGGTAGTTGGAAATCAAAACAATTCCCTCCCCAAATATCCCTAAATAATAGGGACGTTGTTAGTGCTTCATAAAGTCTTAAGGAATGAATTCATTTAGAATGAATGGTGTCTTTATTTGAAATTTATGCAGCTCACTGGAAGCACCATTCCAAGAGTGGTCCCCCCTTGGTGACCCCAGAGCGGTGTAAGGAGCTGTTTTTGTAATGGGATGTTTGAAGGCCCTTCAGAAGGGAGGGCATGTTCATTAACACCTGGGCAACTTGCATCAGGACAAATAGGTCCACAATGTCAGTGGGAAGTCCTGGCTTCTCTGATATTTTCAGGCAAAGCAAAAAATGACTCCAGAAGACACTGGAGGAAAATTTGCATATGTTAAAATCATAGAGTCAGGCGAGAGGAAGAGAGTGGGGAGAACTTTTAAATGAAGCTGGACACCTCTATACTCTAGTCGCCATGCTTGTGAAGACTACATTTTTCAGGTAATCAAGGCAGTAGCACTCTGACTCCCAGCCTTAATGATCTTTCTAGAACTTTACCTGAGACTGAGTAGCTGCTTGTGTTTGACTTTGGTGACTTTTGTTTAATTCCAATTTAATTCACTCTTTCTTTTTTCCTCTTCAAATCACTTAGGTTTAGGTGCTTTTATAATTTCCCTATCAGGAAGAATCAGGTTTTAATTTTTAAATTTTATTTATTTTTATTTTATTTTAATCAATTTCTATGAAATTCCCTTGCAATGAAGGCAAGGTTCAAAATCAGGGAGTTGCAAGCCCGACTTTCTCATTGCAGATCTGGGGAACGCCAAATTGAAGAGGGCAGCTGGCCTAATGTCCTGCATTAGGCCAGAGTTTTAGCTCTTGTGGATGGGGAAATGGCTCTGAGAATTCTGGACGCAAGAGCGAGGATGAAGGGCACCATGTTTCCACAAATAATGAGTTGTCAGGTCTGACACACAGTTTTCTTAACACATGGTAGGTACTGAGCAAACACGGAAATGAAAAAGGATTGTTACTTAGCTAATGCTAAAACATCTTAGGGGGAAATAAATACCTTTAGGATCATGATCACTCTTATTTTGTTAGGCTGGGGTTTAGCTCAGTTGGTAGAGGACCAGTCTGTGGTCTCTGAGGCCCTGGGTTCAATCCCCAGCACCACAAAAACGGGAGAAGGACATGGCAGCCCATTCCCGAAACAATCTTGAGACAGCCGTCAAAAACCCTATGAGTGTTGCTATGAGTGGGATACCACTCGATGGTGCCTAGCAATAACAAAAACTTATTTTGTTACTTATGGTGAAATTGAAAAATCATTGACTTTTAAAAATTTTTTGGAGGAAACTTCATACTTCTTATCTGAATCCCCCATGTTCATTGCAGTATTATTCACAATAGCAAAGATGTAAAATAAACCTAAATGTTTATCAATGGGTGAAAGCCTAAAGAATATGTGTTGTCTATATACAACAGAATATTATTTAGCTAGAAAAAAGGAGGAAATCTAGCCATTTGAGACACCAGAGAGGAGACCGGAGGACATAATGCTAAGTGAATCATGCCCAACACAGGAACATAAATACCATGTTCTTGTATATAGGTGGAATTTTAAAAAGCCAATTAGAAATAGGGCTGGGATTTAGCTCAGTGGGTAGAGCACTGCGCTGCAGTCTCTGAGGCCCCGAGTTCAATTCCCAGCACCGCAAAAGTGGGAGAAGGACCGGGCAATCCACTCCCTAAGGCAATCCCGAGGCACTCAGCCATTGAAAACCCTATGAGGGTCGCTATGAGTCAGATACCAACTCGACGGCACCTAAAAACAACAACAATTAGAAATAGAGAGTAGAACAGTGGTTAGGAGGGGTCCCAGGAGTATGGAAGATGTGGAAATATTGGTCAAAGGACACAAGGTTTCAGTTATAAGTTGAATAAGTTCTGGGATCTAAAGTAAAGCATGGTGACTATGGTTGGTAGTACTATGTGATTTACTTGAAATTTGCCTAGACATCCATATGCCCCCACACAATGGGAACTGGGAGGCAAATTTGTATTAAATAACTTGAGTTGGTAATCATTTTATAATATATACACATATCAAATTATCATGTTGTATCCCTTGAGTATATACAGTTTTTGCTTTTCAAGTATTCCTCAGTAAAGCTAGAAGACAAGGGGAGAAACACCATTGCCTGTATATCTTTCAGAAAGTAAATGAATTGCATGATAGCTTCATCGCTCCAGGATATCAAAATCGCTCAAAAACACGTTTGCTGAAATTAAGCTCCTCCTGTGAGAATTAATGAATAAATGCTTAGGTGTGATGGTTGAAATGAAGCAGATAATTTCAAGTATTATAAATAGAAGTGTGGATGTCAAAGCATTGGAATTATTTTAATTATTGACATATACTGAGAAAAACAAGTTTGAAGAGTTAGATGTTGGCTTCTTCGTATGCTTTAGCAGTGAGCTTTCTTCCTATTCATTCTTGATTCCTCAACACATACTACGGCTGGGTCTGAGTTGAGCTCATACCGTTCTTGATCATAGGGAATGCAACTCACCATGTGTCCACCAGGTGCCATGCTCTTTTACAGGGACCATCTCATTTATTCCCAACAACACTATCAGGTAGGAATAGTTTTTGTTTTTATGTAATTTTTATTAAAAATTTTTAAAAAATTATTGTTTTCCTTTTTCCCTTTTTTGATAAATGTTGACGGGGCACAGAATAATACAGCATTTGCTTTTCTCATTGTGCAACTTTTGGTTACACTTTCATCAACTTACAAAGTTTGTAGAACCTTTTGATTAATATATACTAAAAGTCATATGCATTTATGGGTCATATTCCCCTATTTTTCCCATGTATTCATGAAGCTGCATCATTTACATTGAGATTATCCTCTCCCCCCTATTCCTTTACATCATTTATCCTCCCCCTCCCACAACCTTCACTTCCCTTTGCAAGTCCCCTCTCTCCTTCTTGGTAGAAACAGATTTTGCCACCCATCTTTTTAGAGATGATACTGGGGCACAGAGAGATTAAGAAACATGTCCCTGGTCACGTTGTAAGTAACTTGTTGTTGTTGTTAGGTGCCGTCGAGTCGGTATCCAACTCATAGTGACCCTCTGTACAACAGGGGAAACACTATTGTCAGTGCTTCTCTGCTGTTCATAGGGTTTTCAATGGCAGATTGATTTTTGGGAGGGGGTTGCCAGGTCCTTCTCCCAAGCCTACAGCTTCTGGTGTTCCCAGGTGGTCTCCCATCCAAGAACTAACCAGGCCCGACCCTGCTTAGCTTCCGAGATCTCACGGGATCGGATGCCACAGGGCTACCGCTGCAGGCTTGTAAGTAACTACCATAGTCTAAATTCAGCCTGTTGTTGTTAGGTATTGTTGAATCAGGTCCGACTCATAGCGACCCTGTGTACAATAGAATGAAACACTCCCCAACACTGTGCCAAGTCAGGCACTATGTCAGTGCTTCTCTGCCATTCATGAGCCTTTCAGTGGCTGGTAGTTTTGGAATTGTTTTGGGAGTGGGCTGCCAGTGGTGCTGGGAATTGAACTCAGGGCCTCAGAGAGGGCAGAGCAGCACTCTACCAATTGAGCTATTTTTCTCTTCAATTTGACAAAATACCTGAAAGAAACAACCCAAGGAAGGATTTATTTTTCCTCATAGTTTCAGCCCACCATGGGGGAGACGAAGTGGTAGATCAAAGTGGTTCACATCATAGAAGTCAGGAAGCAGAGAAAAGGCAATACAACAAGGGGCCAGTGCAAGATACAGCCCCAAAACACACCCCAGTGATATACTTCCTCTAAGTAGGCACCACCTCCTACTTTTCACAACCTCTCAATAGCACCATCAAACTAGGACTCCATCAAAGGATTCATCCACTGATTAGGTCAGAATCCACAGGATCCAGTTCCCAAAAACCACTGTTAAACCTGGCAACCAAATCCCTAATGCATGGTTTTCATATTCAAATCATCATAATCCAAAAGATTCTGCATCTAGCCATAAAGACACCTGTTTCCCACTGGACCACAGGAGATAACTAGTAACCACAGATGAAGGATGGCTTCTCACAATTATGTCATTAATAGCCAGGGTGCTATATTCATTTCCTAGGGCCACCGTAACAAATTACCATACCATTGTTGTTCTTAGGTGCCGTCAAATCGGTATCTGACTCATGGTGACCCTACATACAACAAGGATAACACTATTGTCAGTGCTTCTCTGCTGTTCATAAGGTTTTCAATGGTGGATTGACTTTTGGGAGTGGGTTGCTGGGTCTTTCTCCCAAAATGTGTAGCCCAGGCTGGCCTCGATCTCGTGATACTCCTGGCTCATCCTCTTCGGCGCATTGCTTACCAGTGTGTGCCACCACAACTGGCTACCATACCATGTTGTTGTTGTTAGGTGCCCTCGAGTTGGTATCCGACTCATAGCGACCCTCATAGGGTTTTCAATGGCAGACTGTTTCGGGATTGCCTTGGGAGTGGATTGCCAGGTCCTTCTCCCATTTTTGCGGTGCTGGGAATTGAACTTGGGACCTCAGAGACTGCAGTGCAGCGCTCTACCAACTGAGCTAAATCCCAGCCCCAACCATACCATACCATAGGAGACTTAAAACAGTAGAAATGAACTCACAGGTCTGGAGGCCATAGTTGGAAGTCAAGACGTGAATGGGACCACACTCCCTCTCAACACGTTGGGTGAGGGGATCCTGCTTGGCCAATTTCTGATTGTCCTTGATGTTCTGTGTTAGCTTTCCATTAATAACAAATACCTGTCATAAATAAATTTGGAGGAGAAAACCTTGTGTTGACTCATGGCTTCCAAGTTTTTGGTCCATGACTGGTGGACCTCACTGTTTCTAGGTCTGTGGCAAGGCAGCACATCATGGCAGGGCCACATGGCAGAGCACAACTGCTCCCCACATAGCTAAGAAGTGAAAGGGGGCAGAAGAAGAGGCCTAGGTCCCACGGTTCTCTTTGGGCTTGGCATGTAGACGTAAAATGTTGGAGAGGTCACGGCTTAGCATCTGGACATAACTTTCAGAGAGATCACAGGTTAGCATGCAGACATAACTTTTGGAGCAGTCCTGGATTAGCATTCAACCTACTACAGTCCTTCTCTTGGTTCCTTTTACATATCCCAGATTCAACCAAGTTCTTTCAAAATCAAGGAATAAAAATACTAACCAGATGATCTATTTCTGTGAGTAATGTTTTCTTTAATTCATTTAGATCTTCTGACCTGTCTATTTGCCTTTGTAATTAATTCTGCATCTTAACCTTGAAAAACTCTTGTTTTTTTTTTTGAACCCAGTAGACTTTTTTTTTTTTTGAACCCAGTGGTGTTTAAATGGGTATCCTTTCGTTATTCCGTGAAATTTTTAAAAGATAATTTTCAGCCAGGTGCCATGTTGCACACCTGTAATCCTAGCGACTTGGGAGGCTGAGTGAGGCCAGAGGCAGCCTGTGCAACCTAGTGAGACCCTGTCTCAAAATAAAAATTTAAGGAGAGGGTCTGCAGTTGCGTGGTAAACCATTTGCCCAACATGCACTAGGCCTTGGGTTCATCCCACCCATACTGAAAAAACAAAAAAGATTTTCCAGTACTATTTGTTGTTTTGAAAAATTTTTTTCCTAACTTTATTAGTCCCTCGTTTTAATTTCTTTTTTAATTTTTAAAACTTAAAATTATTTGTGTTATTTATTTGAATACTTGCTTCCCTTTTGATTACTGTTCTTGATTGTGGCTGGTCTTAGTATATTTGAGTAAAGATACTGTGTAACTTTGAGGGGTGGTGGTGGTGGTGATAATGGGTCCCCCAAACATTTCAGTGACTGCCACAGCATCATGGGGAAACTTTCTGGGATTCAGCAGTGTTTTAAAAACCAGGCTCATTTTACCTGAGTCTAGCTACTAAACTCTCTGTCACTAAGCAAGAGACACGTAAGGCCAGCTCTTTGTTTGTTCTCTTAGATTCATCTCAGTACTGAGATCCGAAAGATGTTCTAAAAATTGCCAGATGCTATTTCAAATCATGCTTCTGGTGTTTGTGTAGATTTTTTTTCTTGTGAATTTTGAGATGACACAGTCAATACTTCTAGTTTGGTTCAAATTAAACTTTTCGCTTGTGAGAGGTTGGTGTTTCTGTTAATGTGTTCTCAGCAACGTGTGTAGGCAGAACTGCAGGTGATTTGTAAAGACATTTTGAATAGGCCTCAAAGATTCAAAATGTGTTGATTTGATGGTAGTTTCTGTCGTGGAAGGACTACTTGGTCTTTATATTCTAAGCCAAAATCTGAGACATGTCTGACGCATAGGTTGAGCCAGTGCTCAGGGACCAGATAGTTGAAACTCAGGACCTCTTGGGAAAGGGTTTGCTGCCACAGTCACAGGTAACAAACCAGACGAAATAGAGCCTCTGAGAGAAGATTCCAAAATTGCTATTTTTCTCCTTAGGCATTATTATTACCTTTGTAATAAACTCATATTGAAATTAGACCAAAGCTCTCCCACACTCTGAACCTCCCTCTAAATCTCTAAATATGGATTTAAGACAATGTTGCAAAGCCTCCTCCCGAACTTTTGTATCTTTTTCTTGTCATTTTGTTGAATGGCTAAATTTACACCAAGAAATTTCAACCATTAGCTTGCACTAATTCTCCATATTTTTTCTTCCTCCACAAACAGCTCTTTCTTCTCTTACTTCTCCTCCTCCTTGTGGTGCTGGGGATTGAACCCAGGGCCTTCGCATGTACCAGGCAAGCACTCTACCACTAAATTACAACTCCAGCTCCTGGTTTTTTGAGGCAGAGTCTTGTGTATGAGGCTGGCTTTGAGCTCAACCTCCTGAGTTCTGGCACTGCCTCTTCGTATGTTGTGTACTTTATATGGAATGTTGTTGTTGTTAGGTGCCATTGAGTCCATGGCTTACTCATAGCCACCCTATATATACAATAGGCAAAACACTATTGTAACTGCTTCTTTGCTATTCATAGGGTTTTCAATAGCAGATTATTTTTTGGGAGTGGGTTGCTGGGTCCTTCTCCCAAGCCTACAGCACCTGGTGTTCCCCACTGGTCTCCCATCCAAGTACTAACCAGGCCCAGCCCCGCTTAGCCTCCAAGATCTGATGGTTTCACATGCCACAGTGGTATGGCTGCAGGCACATATGGTATATGGTTTATAAGGTAAATATGTGACTATAAATGCTAAGCCACAGCATGAACAGGGAAAGAAATCAGATTCTTAACAAATATGTTTATGGAAGCTGAGTAGGGATAATCTTAACTTTTTTGCCTTCTATCTAACTTAATGTAACATGAGCCTCAATTAATATTTCTGTCCTCAATTCGAACTGCTCAGGTATAGTGGGAAAAGAGCAAACAAAAATAAAGACACCAAAAAAACCCCAAAAAACAAAAAACCAACCAACCAAACAAAAAACCTAGTGCCAGGCAGGGAGCTATTGAAGACGGGACCTTGCCCACAACTGTAGACACTCTACTGTGGTGCCCAAGCTATCGGCCCTCCCACAAGAGGGAGATACCTTCAGAGTGGAGAATTTGCTTTTTATTCTTGTGGCAAGTGGCTCAGACAAGGAAAGATCCCTTGGCTGCCTTGGCACCAAGGCTTCTCAATTCCACCCAAACAAAAACTGGAGTTTGCTTCCATGGCAGACCCTGGGAGCCCAGGGAGCCAAGGCCTTTCCCCCTGCTCTCCTTAGAAGATGCCACTGGCTCCAGCACCCACACCAGCAGGACAGGGTGGCAGCTGTCGTGAGCAGGGGCCACTGTCTCCAAAGCCAGAAATGGGAGTTGATTGTCTTCCCAGTCTCTAATCCAGGAACTGAGTGCTTCCAGAAACCGTGTTATCCATGCAAAGAGAGCTTGAGTTTCTCGGAGTGCACCGGGAAAGACTACAGAAACGGTGGACACGTGGCCTGCTGGAAATGCTCGCTGCTGTGCCCACAGAGATGCAGGTCCACATTAGCATGCTGGCACCAGAGCCGACAGATCAGAGTTCTGACCGGTTCTGGGGAGAAGAAAGATCCTGTGTTAGCGACTGAGCTAATCATCCCAGACCCCCCTCATTAACATCCTACCCATGCCCTCGCCTCCCTGCGCTCCCCTCTGCACAATGTGAGCAGCTTTTCCTAGCTTCTTTCCCATCTGTTGGCATAAACAATAGCCTCTGTGGCTGGTGGAAAAAGGGGCAGCAGGTGAAACGCTATTTTTAGGCGTGCTGAAGGCTCAGTGCCGATTACCGTAGTCCTGCACCTAGAGCACCCAAGATGGCAGGCTGAAAAAAATGGAATTTTTTTTTTTTTTTGACTGCTTTGGAGCTCGTGAATATCAACTGTCTTCCTCACTGCTGCTTCCTGTCTGATACTTCCTTCTGACACTAGGGTGATACTGGGGAAGCGTGGTCAGATTGCCTCTTTCATGGCACTTCTTCCAGCTTGGATGGTGGTGTTTTATAGCAATGGCTGCTCTTCTTTCCTTCCATGTATTTTTTAACACAATATTGATGGGCTATGGATCATTTAAGCCTGCAGCTCTAGCACTGTGGCGTCCGATCTTGTCTGATCTCGGAAGCTAAGCAGGGTCGGGCCTGGTTAGTACTTGGATGGGAGACCGCCTGGGAACACCAGGTGCTGTAGGCTTGGGAGACGGACCCAGCAACCCACTCCCAAAAAAACAATCTGCCACTGAAAACCCTATGAACAGCAGAGAAGCACTGACAATAGTGTTTCGCCTGTTGTATGTAGGGTCACTATGAGTCGGACACCGACTCGATGGCACCTAACAACAACAATGGATCGTTTGCATACCATAGATGGATGTGCACGTGGTCCATGGCTCATTCTCCCCTGAGATGCCCTGGTACATGTGTAGCGCCCTTGTGGGATCATACTGAGAACTTAATCAGTGTTAGCTGGTCTCACGCGCTCTCTCATTTATCCTGCAGCATGAACCTGCCGCACTCGGGGCTTATTTATTTTACAGATGAAGGAAGAGAGAAGGAGGGGTCTGGGAGGTCAGGGCAGGACTTGAATCCCAACCCAGCTTCTGATTCTGGGCCTCCCGCTGCCCTGGCCCTTGCTGCTGCCTCCCTCGCTGAGTTCTTCTCAGAGTGTTCTTGACTGCAGGGGGCTGGGACCCCACTCTCCTTCTGATGTCTCTTCAAGCTCTTTGATTCTATCATTAAGTAAATCTCCTCTGAGTTCCATTTTCCGTCTTTGACATGCTACAGTAATGACCAGTAATAGCTAGGACAGGGAATGGCTGTCATTTCCCTTTGCTAATTGAGACAAATCCATTATACTCCCCGCTGGCTTTCTCTCCAGCACAGGATGCCGGGTTTAATTGCCCCTGTCCCTGCTGCAGGCCTGTGGTGCTGGATCTCAAAAGAGTCCTGGTGGTTGGCACTTGGATGCTTGGGTTGTGCTCAAGCTTGAGTTTCTCAGAGCGCACCGGGAAAGACTACAGAAACGGTGGACACGTGGTCTGCTGGAAATGCTCACTGCTGTGCCCACGGAGACGCAGGTCCAAATTAGCATGCTGGCGCCAGAGCCCGCAGATTGGAGTTCTGGGGAGAAGAAAGGTCCTGTGTTAGCGACTGAGCTAATCATCCCAGACCCCCTCATTAAGATCCTACCCATGCCCTCGCCTCCCTGCGCTCCCTTCTGTGCAAGCTGCTCAAGCTAGCTTGAGCACGGCCCTTTGTCTAGCCTCCCTTCGATGGTGCGTTTCTTCCCCTGATCCCTTTTGAAACGCAGGGACTTTTTCGGAGATGTCACCTAAGGAAAGTCCTTGAGGTCCCCTTGGCTAATATTGTGTCAGTTCATTGTGTGAGAACGAATCCTCCATCTGTATTCTGTTCCCCTGCGGCGTCCTTTGTCCTCATCTGCCCTACACCGAAATTACCTAAGACAAACGTCAGCGAGCAGCCAGTGGAGGGACTCAGCTTTGAATCAACTGAAATCTGGTTGAGGCCACCTCTGCCCTCAGCTCACCCCACCTGCTTCTCCTCCACCAATTCTGCCTTCTCTGAGGCCCTGCAGAAGGCAAGAAAAGAGAGAGATTCCAGGACCTGCTGATGGCTAGAGCTTGGGAGAGACCTGAGTGTTCCCTAGGAGCCGTAGGAGAATGTGCAGGATTAAGGAGACTTTTCTCCTGAGAACACAGGCTACCACACCCCTAGAGATGTGTTTGTGCCAATTAGAGCTGCAAGCAACAGAAGTAGATTCTCATTAATTTAAGCCAAACAGGAATCCATCGGAGGTCATGGGGCGGCACACAGAAATGAAGACCCCCAGGAGAAGGGACCGTTGGGATTTGGCTCAGTTGGTAGAGCGCTGAGCTGTAGTCTCTGAGGTCCCGAGTTCAATTCCCAGCACCGCAAAAATGGGAGAAGGGCCTGGCGATCCACTCCCAAGGCAATCCCAAAATAGTCAGCCATTGAAAACCCTGTGAGGGTCGCTATGAGTCAGATACCGACTCGACGGCACCTAACAACAACAAGAACAAGGAGAAGGGACCAGCGTGCTCTGGGGAGCAGGAAGCAGTGAGCAGCTCTTTCCTGGGCTGCCCTTGAGACGGGGAAGCCTTTGGCTTCCCATCACTTGACTCGTGACTTGAACTAGAGAGAGGTTGAATGGCCTGGGTGGGTCATGGGCCACCATCGCGCATGCCTTGGTTGCGAGTTCCCCTAAGCATCCTTAGGGGAAATCTTGGTGCTCATCCCAGAGGCAGGGCAAATGGAGCAGAGAAGCAAGGAAAACCAATGTGTGTCCCTCACCTGACGGGTAGATCCCAGGCTCATAAATTCTCCAGAAAGCGTTTTCCAACTGTCCACAGCAATGGGTCTTAGGTCTCTCCAGAATGAGCCAGAAAGTGGCCCCTGAACAGGGAGGGATGTAGGGACACTGTCAAGTGAGACAACACCAGGTTGGAAGTAATGATGCACAGGGATTGGGTAGCTGGGGGTAGGCAGGTGAAGGACACCCTGGCAGGTGAGGGGTGTCACAAAGGAAACCCTGTGTAGGAGCCAGTGGGGGTGTGGTCATTCATGGAGGGTCAGTAGCAGAGAGGGGCTGGGATTTAGCATAGAGATGTCCATTTTTTTCAGGGGAGGGGATTTGGTTCTGCCAGTCTGGTGTTCTCCCAGGGCAGTCTGTCCGGATGGGGTGTGTGGAGTGAAGTCTGCTTTTGAGGACTAGCTCCGGGGGAGGTGCCAAATAAGAGAAATGCTAAAATCCTTCTTTCTTTCTTTCCTTCCTTCCTTCCTTCCTTTCTCTCTCTCTCTCTCTTTCTTTCTTTCTTTCTTTCTTTCTTTCTTTCTTTCTTTCTTTTTCCTTCCTTCCTTCCTTCCTTCCTTCCTTCCTTCCTTCCTTCCGTCTTTCTTTCTTTCTCTTTCTTTCTTTCTCTCTCTCTCTCTCTCTCTTTCTCTTTCTTTCTTTCCCTCTTTCTTTCTTTTGTGTGGTACTGGGAGTTGAACCCAGGGCCTCGCGCCTACATACTTTGCAAGTGCTAGACCACTGAGCTGCACCCCCAGCCCATTTTTTTTTTAAAACTTTTTTGAGACAGGGTCTTGCTAAGTTACGCAGACTGCCTCTGGTCTCGAACTTGCGATCCCCCCACCTCTGCCTCCCAAACTGCTGGGATTACAGGCGTGGGCCATCGCGCCTGGCAATCCTCTCCCTTTCTTGATGGGAGTGTCTCCTTCAAAGTGTATGTGGGATTCTCTTTCTGTCCTCTCTCCTTTGTGCTACCTTCAAAACCTAGGCTCTAAGAACTCCATGGGATGAGTGAGTGAGGCTAGTGCAGTGCTGTTTCCTTTCTCACTGGGAATAGAAGCCCAAGTAAAGGGTTAAATCTCCAGCTGATGGACGGTCTGGGGTCAGGATGTATGGGAGAGCAGGTAAATAGTTGAATTTGTTTTGTGGGGTATAAGGTTTGCCTGGCAGTTAAGCTGATGATTTTCGTGCTATTCCTTAAAAGAAGATGTAGGAAGAGAGGACAGAAAGGGAAGAATTAAGAATAATTCTTGTTCAGTCTATATAATGTATAATAAACCTGTTGTTGTTGTTAGGTGCCACTGAGCTGGTGTTTGACTCATAGCAACCCTATGTACAACAGGCGAAATACTATTGTCAGTGCTTCTCTGCTATTCATAGGGTTTTCAATGGCTGATTGTTTTTTAAGAGGGGGTTGCCAGATCCTTCTCCCAAGCCTACAGCCCCTGGTGGTCCCAGGCGGTCTCCCATCCAAGTGCTAACCAGGCCTGGTCCTGCTTAGCTTCTGAGATCTGATGGGACCGGACACCACAGTGGTATGGCTGCAGGCAGATAATAAACCTAGGTGTTAGAAAATCTCAGAAATACTGTCTTAGGTCATAAATATGAAACCCTTCTTGTTATGGTCTCAATTGCCATAGTTGTGGTTAATTCCATGATGTTCTTAGCTGTTTTTTTTTTTTTTTTTTTTGCGGTACTGGGGGTTGAACCCAGGGCCCCATGCTTGCATGCTCTGCAAGTGCTGCACCCCTGAACTGCACCCGCAGCCCATTTTTTCACTTTTTGAGACAGGGTCTCAGTTAGTTATGCAGACTGCCTCTGGTCTGGAACTTTCGATCCTCCTGCCTCCGCCTCCCGAGCCACTGGGATCGTAGGCGTGCGCCACCGTGCCCGGCTTAGAGCTGCCTTACAAGGGTTGAGTACATCTTGGAGTGCAGTGATATCACTTTGGTAGCTGAAAACTGGATATGATAGGAAAATTTACACAATGGAAATTTTTTTGTGTGAGTCTGGGAGGCTGAACTTTTGCAAGGACTCAACCACTGAACTGGACCCACGGCCCATTTTTTATTTTGAAACAGGGTTTTGCTAAGTTACACAGGCTGCCTCTGGCCTCGAACTTGGGATCATCCTGCCTCTGCCTCCTGAGTCACTGGGATTACAGGGTTGTGCCACGGCATCTGACACACAATGGAAATTAAAACTGCTACACATCAGGAATATTTTTCCAGAGAGCTGATTATCTGCATGTCATAGGATATAGTTCACTTGGAAGTAATACCATTAGCATGCTTATTTTTTCCCCTCTCTTATACAAGATAACATATTTAATGTAGTATTGATGCCTTAAAGTAACACTCCTATTTTAAGATACTACTGAAGACCAGGTAAATGGATCAATTTCCTGAACCATTTTTGTGGTCAACCTTTAATATTCACTTTTTGACCTAAAAAAAAAAACAAAAAACAAAAACAGAAGAAAGGAGAAAGAATGTGGGTTTTCTGGCTGGGAAAGGAATAAATAAACTTCTGAAGTGATGGTGGACTAGAATAGTCAAGAGTGTCAACCAAGGCTCTCTTTTTAATTGTTACTTAATTAGCATATGGTATAATGAGTTTCATTATGGGATTATCATACAGTTGAATCGTGTATTTTGCATTTATTCTCTCCCTCACTCGCCCCCATATCACTCCTACATTTCTCACTAATCCTCTCCCCTACTAGATCTATCCCCTTGAACTTTCCAGTCTTGCATATAAATATATATAGATATGTATTTTATTTTCATTTTAGGAGAAATGTAGCTTCCACATATGAGCAAGAATGCGCTAACCAAGACTCTTTGAACTCACTGTGCTTGTCTAGCTTTTTTTTTCACAGTCTCTTCTCTTCTGTGCTCTGATACCAGAAAGACTTATGAGTGATATTCTTAGCTAAGGTCAGTGGTGAGATGGAGCTGCCTTACATTTAAAAGGGCTGCCCACATCTTGGTGTGCAGTAACATCACATGGCTAGCTGAAAACCTGACAAGGTGGGAAAATTTACACCATGGAAATTGGAAACAATTTCACAGTAGCTTGTGAATTTTAATGAGCTCAGGAGAGCTTATGCTTTGTTTGTGGATTTTGGCCTCATGACACAGGTTCACAGAGACATCATCGCTGGGTAGGAGGAAGCCTACTCTAATTGCAGGCATAGTTTTAACAGGGGAAGATTTTGCTAATTAAAAAAACAAAACAAAACAAAACATTGGGAACAGAGTATAGAAGCCATGAGTTATTCTGGGGCAAAATGTATGATTGAGAGAAGTGCCTATTAGCTTTTGTATTTGAGTCAGAGAGAAACAATGTGTCATGTCATAGGTAATTGGGAGTACATATGGAGAGACGTTCATTATTTAATATCAATTCTAACTTTTGTTATTATAATGACTATTATGCCTGTGCTTACCATTCCCATTGTGAGAAAAAAGACTAAAGAAACTTTTAGAAAAGCAGATATTCTAAATCATCTAAGTCATTTGACATTTCTGAGGTGAAGTAATGAGAAAAGATGTGGCGAAATGGAATAATTATGTGACTTCGGGCAAGTTCAGTTCAGCTCTTACAAGTAGTACAAAAGGCTTACAGTTTCTTCAAGCACTCCAATGCGCTGCAAATAGAAAGCCCTAAATATTCCATCAGAATGTAGAATGACTACATGTCACTCTAGGAATAGTACGTGCTTTGACTTACATAAAAGACAGTTGTCTCCCCTGATACAGTGAGTAGATGGTTCTAAACAGTAGAACTCATTACTTCAACCTTGTCACTAGCATGATTCAGTTGACCTTTATTGAGCATCTCCTGTGTCCCACAAACTGTGCTAGACCCTCAGGATGGGAAGATGATCATGATACAGTCCTGTATCTGGGTTGATGGGAAGCCAACCGTACCAGTAGACAGAAAGGCAACAGAAGAATGAGGGGGAACATCTCAGTGCCTCCCTAGTACCTCAAGGTAAAACCCTAGACTTTGCTGAGAAGATAATACATTTTTAACTGTGGCTTACTTTAAAATACCTATAAAAATGGCCAATGATATAAAGGGGATGGGATTTGGCTCAGTTGGTACAGTGCTGCTCTGCAGTCTCTGAGGTCCTGGGTTTGATTCCCAGCACCACAAAAATGGGAAAAGAAAGTGGCAATCCACTCCTGAGGGAATCCTGAAACAATCAGCCATTGAAAATCCTATGAGGGTCGCTATGAGTTGGACATGACTCAATGGCACCTAACAACAATAACACCCACACCACTGACAAGACTTGCATGTGCCATGCTGTGGCGCCTCTCATAGTAGAAACCTCAACCAATGCTTGTTTAGTCTTATTGAGGGCTGGGATTTAGCTCAGTTGGTAGAGCGCCACTCTGCAGTCTCTGAGGTCTCAGGTTCGATTCCCAGCACCACAAAAATGGGAGAAGAATGTGGCAATCCACTCTCAAGGCAATCCCGAAAAAATGAGCCATGGAAAACTTATGAGGGTCGTTATGAGTTGGACAGGAGTTGATGGCACCTAACAACAACAACAATAATATAAAATTGCCTACTTATATTTCTTGAGTTGTTTTTCCCCCTATAAATGTAAATTGTTTCCTTTCTGGCATATTTAGAACCTTTAGCAAAGTAAAAAGGAAATAAGTCACTTGTAATCTCCCAACTCAGATGGGAGTTGGTCATTATTTTTAGTATATTTTCTCTAGAATATTGTTTATATATGTATGTAAAGATGTCATAGATTTCAAGTTGGGATCATTTATACATACAATTTTATACTTCTTAAAATTCTCATGAATATCACTACATGTCATTAAATACTATACAAAATTTGCTTTTTAATCATTGGCTAATATTTCCACATACAGACATATTTATAATTCACTGAACATTTCTTATTAGATTTTGAGGTTGTGTCCAATTTCTTGTGTTTTAATTTACAGATATATTCGCCATGGATATCCACAGATAGCTTTGCACAAAAATCTTTGTGCACATTCCTGAATACATCTTTATCACACATTCTTTGGAACAGAATTACCGAATTGGATAATGATGATAATTATAATAGCTCTGACACATATTTCCAGATTGCGTTCTAGAAGTGTTTTCTTGGTTTATGTCCTCTCCTGCAGTGATCTGAGTATTTTTACAACGTATGTTTTAGTGTTAGTATAATGGATATAAGTGGGGAAGTGGAATTCTAAAGACATTTAGAATTCTGCTTTAGAACTCCATGCCTGGCACAGAATGTCCGTTCAACAGATATTGGATGGAGGTGCAATGAAGGATGG
The DNA here is from genome assembly GCA_007922755.1 of Pedetes capensis. NCBI lineage: Eukaryota > Metazoa > Chordata > Mammalia > Rodentia > Pedetidae > Pedetes > Pedetes capensis. Next base: position 47,415 of record VMDO01007940.1, read on the forward strand.
CCAAAATAGTTGTACAGTTTGGTTGCTTTCATATTCTTTATTTTTATTTCTTCAGAAAGCTCAAGTGTAATGTTGTATAACAAGCATCTGTCAGATGTTTAGTCTACCCTACTACTAACTCAGAGATCGTTGGCTCGAGCCCTGCCCCACATAAATTACATTGACTGCACAGTTGCTGGGATAAACCTGATATACTTGGTCAGCACCAGCGAGATACGCATAAAAAGTTATGGTTCTTTGACTTAATGGTTTTGGTATTTGGGATTCTGAATGAAAGCATTGTAGCATGATTTATTTCACATTGTGAGCCATCTGTGTTTAAGATACTTTTCCATTGCTTTTTTTTTTTTTTTTTTTTTTTTTTTTTTTTTTTTTTTTTTTTTTTTTTTTTTTTTTTTTTTTTTTTTTTTTTTTTTTTTTTTTTTTTGGCTATCTTAATATTTATTACAGATTTTTCTTGGCAGTCCCAGCAATATACTAGTCTTCTTGTTGGGGCGTGTGCAGTCATCAGTTTTCGAATACTATTGCCTTAAATTCGAAGGTGAACATAATCCATCCTGGATGCATAACTCTGGTTGTACTTACTTCCTGTAGCTATCATAGAAAGTGTGGAAAAGAGAGAGAGGGAGCTGCCTCAAGTTACAGATCCAGGCAGCAACAGACAAAGGACTGGAATCCACATTGCCAAGGAACTGGCCCATCACTTGGTCTCTCTGCAAAGTGCCTAAAAGCATGGGTTCCGCCAGATAATTGGCTTCTGGCTGGTTGCCTCAGGGAGGACTAGCCTGGTTTTTCCTCCCTCTCTCTCAGGTCTGTGTCCAGATACTGGTTGGTACCATCTCTGCTTGCTCATGGTGCCTCTTATAGTTCCCTCTGCATCCTAATGGAGTCTATGGAGTTGGGATGAGGGCCTATTCATTCCCATTCTTCCTGGTCCCTTGCCCAGGACGAGGCACTAGGTCGGGTCCTGGAAAATATTTAACTGGGTGGATGCAAGAGGCTAAAGTAAAATCGTTCCACAAGCCTGGATCACCTTGACTCTCCACCAATGCTTAACGCAGTGCAACCTTGCTTCTGGATTTGTCTCCTGGGCATGACTAGCAGTGCCCCATTATCCTAAAAGCATCCTGGCTTAGATGAGAAATTATGTAGTCATCCTGCATTCTTGGTACTATTGACAGGTTGGTGAATGAATCTCGAGTAGCTGAAAGAAGGTGCAGTTCAATTTGTACAAAACGTGTGGACTGTTTCTAGGGCCCATAAGAGCTTGGATTATCCTAGAAGGAAAGGTGGAGAGGGACTATAATGTGATTGGCACGGCTTTGATTCTGTTCTCCTATTAACTACGGCTTACCACAATAGGAGCAAATATCCTGGGCTCCTTGCTTATTCAACACACAGTCTAATGCTTAAAAATGTTTTCCCACTGAAGGGCTCTGCTGCCCTGGTTTCTTCAGCTCTGATGCAATGAGCTAGCACCATATTGAGGGTCTGGAATTCCCTCTCTTCATACCAACATTCTTCACACCCAAAGCTTAGTGACATTCATCTTCATTCAGCTGATGGGGACCCTTTGAGAGTACCTTGTGCAATGTTATCATTGAAGTGCCTGTGACATTTTAAAAATTAGAGCCACAAATTCACCATAACATCCCTTTAGTCGTTAGAGATGATCATAGTACTCATCCATTCATCTCCTCCAACTATCCAGATCAGATAAGCTCAGGAAACGGACACTGTTACCCACAGGTGACCACGGAGTTTGGGAGCAGCTTCGTGTCACAGGACTGAAAAATAAGCAATCTCTTCAGACTCTAAGACAGCACCATACTGGGTGGATGGCGGACATTTAGGCAAAGCATAGTGACCCGTGACTTGTGGAAAATTTGGAGGTCAGATCAGGGTTGATCCTGGATTTTCACTAATCCACAGGCCGAGTGCACTGAGGCTGTGCTCCCTAGTGGTGTGGGTGAGTTAAGTGTTTGCAACGTGACTGCTTTGCACACGGCACCCAGCTGGTGATGTGGGCGTGTACCTGGCTGTCACCTCCAAGGCTTTTCAAAGGTGGTTGGACGACTATCATCTGGGCAGGAAAAAAGATAATTAACTTTGAACAATTAGAAGAAACCCACAAAATGAAAGGACTGGTTTGGAGGGTAATCAAGGAAAGAAGATTGTATAGAGACAACATGTGGAGAGGTGGCGAGGTGTTGTAAAAACAACATGTGTACCTTGGTAACACACAGCAAATGTCCACTGACTCCCAAGTGTCCTCTAGGCTCTTGGTCACTATAATCCTGTTGACTCCATAAAGTGAGTGTTGTTATCATTACCACCACCTCCACCACCACCATCTCCATTTTACCAGTGAGGAAGCCAGCAGATGGGTAGCTACCCAAGGTTTGGCAGGGAGGAAGCTGCAGAACTGCAATTGGAGCTGAGGAAAGTAGGCTGGGTCCAGGGCCTATACTCCTGTCTGCACCCCTACCCTGGGCCCAAGGCTCAGCAGGGGCGTCCCGACTACTCAATAAGGTCCATGCGATAATTCTAAGTCCACAGTGCTCTGAAAAGTACAGCGATGCCTTCACAAACATCACCTCCTCTGGCCCAGACAGGCAGCCTGAGATAGCTGTCGCTACACTCCTCACTGCGAAACTGAGGTCCATGGAGGATATATGTTGCCTAAGACCACACAGCTAGTACCTCCTGAGACCACTACAGTATTCCTTATTATTTTAAAGCTTCTATGTATGCTTCTTCATGGGAGGAGAACATGACAACCCACTCCCAAAAATCAATCTGCCATTGAAAACCCTATGAATGATAGAGCAGCACTGACAATAGTGTTTCGCCAGTTGTAAGTAGGGTCGCTATGAGTTGGATACCGACTCAATGGTACCCAACAACAACAACATATATGCTTCTCTGGTTCCTTGTGCTTCCACGGTCCTTCATGGCACCAGGTGAGATGTAGGGGATGTCCTCACTATACTTGATCTGGCACAGACCACCACTGGAATGTTTTATCTAATTCTATTGTCTGCATTTATAGGGAATGTTAATAGCAGGGAGTGGATTTGATGTGATACAGGGAGAATCTAGACTTAATCGCCAGTTTTACTGAGGAAGACTGTAAGTTCTGTCCCTAGAAAAGCCACATGACTTGGACAATTTTTATGCAGACTGCTTGCAAAGAGGGCCTGGCTTACTCCAGGGCGTGGGGGCTGAGGGAGGGGGTTCCCTTGCTCTTCTTTGGTCAAGAGCTAAGGATCATTGCTGTGGCAGTGGTTTTCTGCCAGGAAGTTGGTGGTGTGTTGTATTTTCTGAAGTCACTGATCTTTTTGAACTTTGATATTCATGCCCAACAGATTGTAAACTGGTTCACTCTGGTTTTTTCTCCATAGTATTTTCAGTTGGTGTCTGTTGCTGTATGGAGGAATTGATGTACCTTGAAAAGTTTTGTAATACTTGGTCAAAGTGACATTGTTAGAGAGAAAGAATATCTCCTTGGGTAAATTTTTTTCTGAGTTAAAAATGTGGATAATGATTGAGATTGGAGAAACAAAATTTAAGGAAATGTTCGTGATTTCTATGAAACCCACAGCAAAATGCCTCAGGTACCTTTTACCTTCGACTCAAACTTTATTCTTGGTGTGAAGAAAATTCACTTAACGATGAGCTAGTAGGATAATGGTTAGTATTTTAATATAATGCAACACATGTATATGGTTTATTAGTTATCTGGTGTGTCACTGTAACAGAAAAACTGGCCAAAGCAAGTTTATGGTAGGAGATAGTTACTGGGGGCTATGGTTAGAAGATTTTAGTCCATAGAGGTGGGGCAGGCGTGGAGGCAGGGCAGGCCATGGGGCAGGTGGCAGAGCTCCTCATATCCTAGAGATCAGGAAGTAGAGGGAGTAACTGGACCTGCAGGTCTGGGTAAAAACCTCCACTCAGTCCCAGTGACCTCCTCCCACAAAGCAAGACACTGCCTCCCAAAGTTCTATAACCTTCAAGACAGCATCACCAACTGAGACCAAATGTTCAAACACACGACTTTTGGGGGACATTTTAGATCCAAAACATGGCGCTTTGTCATGGACACCTCACAATGCAAAATGCGTTCAGTCCAACTTCAAGAGTCCCCAAAGTCTTAGCAGGCTCAACCATGCTTAAAAGTCCAAGTCCAGAGTCTCCACTGAGACTCAAATTGAACTTAGCTGTGGGCCGCTCCAAAACAAAAAATGGGTAACACACTTCCAGCATATGATGGCACGGAGGAGCCATTCCCATTCAACATGGAGCAATGGGGCCACAGAAAGGAAGGACTGGCCTGAAGCAAGATCTATAACCTACTGGACAAACAAATTCTGTGACTCCTTGTCTGGCATCTGGCATTAGCTGGGCTTGAACAGGCATGAATAGCTCTGCCCTATGGCCTTGCCATTTGCAGCACACATTTGCTTTTGGGCGCCAGCCCCTTATTGCTGGGAGCTTTCCTTGGTAGATACTTCACATTGTTGGCATATCCAACATCCTGGGGTCGCCATGGCTACTTAGGCTCCACCCTCAAAGCTTTATACATCAGCTCTTCTGGGGATCTCTACAGGGCACCAAACCTTTACACACATTGCCTGGCCTTGCGGACTGTTTTCTGGAACCTTCCTGGCAGCCCCGATAACCTCTTAACTCTTGTATTCTTCGTGACTGTGAAATGAGCACCACATGGGTAATACCAATAGCTGCTGCCAGCTTGAGAGTCACCTCACCCTTGGGAACTCCCGTTGCAGCAGCAGCCTCTGTGTGCTCAGGCTGAGAAACCACTTCCTTAGGCAGCCCCTTTGCAGCAAGGTGTCCTGGAGGCATTTGCTTTTCAGCCATTCTCTTTCCAAATACAAGTGTTTCAAATGAGTTTGTCATTTCACACCCTAGGATCTTTGATGAGAGGGGTCTGGCCGACTCCTGTGTTTCCCTCATGGGACTTGTATTGTTCCAGTGAAAATTTGAAGCTTCTCTTTACTCCAGCTTATCCCTTTAACAATTATAGCCTCCTTGCCTGAACCAGCCCTGTCTACAAGTAACTTTTGAAAAGCCATGGCTTTTTATCTCTTTAAGCTGCAGTGTACCACTGTGGCATTGGATCTCATTAGATCTTGGAAGCTAAGCAGGGTTGGACCTGCTTAGTACTTGGATGGGAGTATTATGCCTGGGAACACCAGGTGCTATAGGGTTGGGAGAAGGACCGGGCAACCCACTCCCAAAAAATAATCAGCCATTGAAAACCCTATGAATAGCAGAGAAGCATTACAATACTGTTTCTTCTCTTGCACGTAGGGGTGCTATGAGTTGGACACTGACACAATGGCACCCAACAACAACAACAACAACAACAGACTCCACATTTTCCAGATTGTTTTGTTCTGCCTTTTCTATTTTTCATTGTAAAGCTGGCTAAAAGCAGCAAACAACAACCATGCCACATTCTCTATATCTTGCCGCTCTTGTGTTATTTACTTTGCCAAGTTAAGCCCAATGCTTTTGAATTGAGCCTCATTCAAATCTTTAGTACAAGGGCAGAGTGCATATAAACTCTTTGCTAGAATGTAACATGAATGGTCTCTAGGACAAGGTCCAACAGAGTCCTCATTTTTCTCTGAAATCTTGTGAGCCCTCTCCACATTTCTTCTGGCAGCAGTGGTGTTCTGGTCTTTCTTAATCCCATCAGAACTGCTCCTCAAACTCTGCTTATAATATTCCAGGGTTTCTCTTGCCTGCATTTCCAAACTCTTCCAAACTTCTCCTGAAATCACGTTCCAGTGGCCTAAGAAGCACATGGTCAGGTTTCTGCACAGCAACGACCCCACTCTTGGTACCAATTTTCTGTATTAGTCAGCTGGTATGTCACTGTGACATAGAAACTTTCTGGAACAAACTTATGTGGGGATGGATTTATTGGGAACTCATGGTTAGAGAATTACCATCCACAGATGAAGGGGTGGCATGGCGTGGCTGGCATGTCAGTGATAGGTGGCAGGGCAGGTATGGCAGGCCCATGGTAGAGAACCTCACATCTTAGCGGATCAGGAAGCAGAGATCGACCATAATTGCAGGTCTGGGTAAAAACCTCCAAAGGCCTACCCCCAATGAACTATTTTTGCAAAGCTGGATCTCTCCTCCTAAAGTTCCATAACCTCGTAGGACAATGCCACTAGCTAGGGACCAAACATTCAAACAAATCACCTTTGGATGGCGTTTTAGATCCAAACCAAGACATCTAGTATAAAAATATAAAAAGAGCTGGGCATGGCGGTGCATTCCTATAGTTACAGCACTGGGGAGACTGAAGCAGGAGGATTGACATGAGTTCAAGGCCAATGTGGTCTACATAGCAAGAGCCAGGCTAGCCTGGGTTACATAGCAAGACCCTTTCTCAATAAAATAAAAATAAAAAAATACAAAGAGAAGTATAATGTGTGTGATCATATTTCTTCCTGTTTTTTTGTGACTTCTTTCATCCTCCTGGTCTTTTTCTCTCACTTCTCTGATTACTTCCTTTTTCTTTCCAATCCTCATATGTTGACATATTTTGGAGTGCAGAAGGTCAGCCAGGCTTCTGAAGTCTATTCCACCAAGGGAGCTGAGGAGCAAATGGAAGACTAACCAGCTTTCTTTTAAAACCTGCAGAATTTTACATCATTTCCCAACTTCCATTAAAAGGAAATCTTAAATGTCCTAGGAGAACATTTTCACGTTTTTCCTCTGTGATGTTTCTTTTCCTAGACAGATGGGTTGCAATGTTGAGGATGGATCAGGAGCCAGACGAAACATGTCATTACCTACTTCCCTATCTAGTGCGATCCTTTGTTTTAAAAATCCTCTAGGATCACAGGTCTGGGGCCTGATACTAACTTGGGGTGTGAGTGTGTGGGAAAGACAGAGATAGTGAGAGAGAGGACAATCTCCTAGATTTCCAGTTTCTTATCTGTGTGCAAAGCTCCTTGGAAGCTTTTCTTGATGTTAATGCCACTCCATTACATCCTCATATTCCTCTGAATCTTTCAGGTTTGATTTAGTTTTCTTCTTCTCTCCTAAGTCATGGTATCATTGATTTTGATGTAATATCCTATATAAAAAACTTACATAGCTCCCAAGCCTCATTGTGGCTCTCTTCTCTTAGCTGCATCTGACTTCATCCTTGCTGCACTTTGGCCTTTCTTGACCATGACCGCATCCTAGACAAAGTTAGTCCTGGACCTGCTGACTTCTGAAATCTCTGATTCCAGCATCCTATTCCTCCCTTTCTTTACACTTCCATCTCTTCACTCACATACCTCACTCCCACCACACTGTCCTCCCACTTCATCAAGGCAGCCATGGACTTGAAGCCTTCATTTCCTTCTACCCAGTCTCCTACTAGACCAACAGCAACTCATTCCTTTCTTCTCTTCCTGCTTGCTGGTTTAACCCATTTGAAGCATCATTTGAACTGAACTATTGGCAATGTCTTGAGTTCCCTTAGCCCTTTGAGCATTCTGCTGCATCAGCTTAGCAAAACCACAACCAAAGCCATCCAAGTATTGACTATGTCTGCCCCAAAGCTATGGAGATCTACCAGAGGAAACCACCCATCCTAGATACCAGTGCCAGTGCATTTTTGTGGTCTGCAACTTCTGCTGAGTCCTCAGCACAACCCAGTGACCCTTTCATGGCTTCAGTGAATGTTCTCTGCCATTACATTCTTGGCATTGCCACATGCCTTTATGCGTGTTCCTCCAAGAAACTGACCACCTTCAATACATAGAGCATGTTTTGATGTCTTTCTTTTTCTCTCTATGTTTACAATGATTGAGAACTACAGTAAAACTAAGCTGATTTGAAATATTTCCTGATTACAGAAATTTTTGCAGATATTTGAAATTGCCCCAAGTTTGTGAACTTTTTGCATGGCATGAGTAGAGCAAATGGTGTTTCTGTGACAGCTTTTGTGCAGGTTGTACTGAGCTACTTTGCTCTTCCCTTGTCAGCTGATGATAATATTTTGCTCACTATTCATATATCTATAAATAATTTGGCACATTTCTATATTAATCTTTTCAACAAAGCTATGACTTTGTGAGTGGGAAGGATTGCATTGTAGTAAAATCCTGACACATGCATATCAGAACTCACAGTTGGGGAGACGAAGACCTGCCAAAACAGAATGAGAGTTGAGTTGATCTTACTGCATGAAAGCACACTTTTGTTTTGTTTCATCCCCAACCCCTGGGTTATGGACTGGTATCCTTGGCCTGTTAGGAACCAGGCTGTACCAGAGGAGGTAAGTAGCAGGAGAAGCTTCATCTGTATTTACAGTCTCTCCTCATCACTTGCATTACCACCTGAGCTCCACCTCCTGTCAGGTAAGTGGTCTGGAAAAATTGTCTTCTCATGAAACAAGTCTCTGGTATTAAACAGGCTGGGGAATACTGCTATAACCTCTTACAATAGCCTTTTCAAGATGTTATAATCTAAATGGTAGGTTAGAAGAGTGCCCCTGTAATCTGTAAAAAAAAATTGGTGGTTGGCTAAAGGGAAGAGCGTAGGTGAATGTTTCTTTTTCTCTATGTATTTTTTTCCTCAAGGGCTCTTTGGTAAACATGTGCTGGTATATATAAGATCAAAACTCAAACAGGGGACTGCCCCTTTAAAGAGGAAGCCAGAGACTGCAGGTCAGGTTATACATGCAAATATGCAAGTTCTGAGTACTCATGAGTCCACAGCTCTGGCTCTGAGGTGATGATCAGAGGGCTGCCTGGGAATCCTTGCCTAGAGGCTTGGGAGTCTGGTGTGCTTTTCTTCCCTCCTGGTTCCACCTTTTGGTGGCCAACTGTTTAGTTTTTGTGAGAATTGGAATTGAAACCCAGGTCTTACTTGAGCTTTGGTCTTAGCCGCTTTCCAGATGTAAATATAAACCCTCAAAGGCTTATTTTTACTTTTATAATGAATTTATATTGAACAAGGGAGACAGGAAAAGAATTGATGCTTTTGAATTATGGTGCTGGAGACGTCTATTGAATATACCATGGACTGCCAAAAGAACCAACAGATCTGTCCCAGAAGAAGTGCAACCAGAGTGCTCCTTGGAAGCAAGAATGGCCAGACTGCGTCTTACATATTTCAGACATGTAGTCAGGAGAGATCAATTCCTAGAGAAAGACATCATGTTTGGGAGAGTGGCAGGTCAACGCAAAAGAGGAAAACCCTCCAGATGTCCAGATGGATTGACACAGTGTCTGCAACAATGGGTTAAACATAAATAAGATCATGTGCCTGGCACAGAATTGGGAAGTGTTTCGTTCTGTTGTACGTAGGGTCGCTATGAGTTGGACTCAATGGCACCTAACAACAACAACAATGCATTTAAGATTTCATATCCTTGTTTGTTATTGCAAGTCCTGGAATGATGTTCAAATAAGATATTTCAAGATGCTTAAAACTGTCAGAGGGAAAATTACTTTAGGCTCAAAACAATTTGTTCTTGTAACAAACCCTATTTTCTCTTTTCCCAAAGCTGGTTGGCCATAGCCACATCTCATTTCTAAATGCTTTTCTTTAAGGCCACATGGTATGGTTGAATAGATGTGCATTGGTACCACCTGAAGAGTGGGTTCAGAGTATAAAGCTGGCCCCATCCCAGACACTTCCAGGTAGCCACATTCCTAAGATTCCCCAGTGACTCTGCCTCAGGAAACCCAAGGTGGTCACAGACCTTCAGAGAAACCCACTGGAATCCAGTGGCTTCTCTAAAAGCCCAGAGACCCATTCTTGGGGATTTAGGGACTTTAGATTAGTGACACAATTGCTTTGTGATTTATTTTCTTAATTTGTGAAGAGGATTAAATTAGCTTTTTCACAAACATGGTTTTGTGGACTGTCTCTGAATGACTGTGACTTAATAGTGAAATGATACAATTCTTATTAGTATTTTTATTTTAGGCTTTTTGCCATGGATTTAGTATGTCCAAGTAGATAAGTGAGTCCTGCACTTGATCAATTTATTTAAATAATTAGAACAGAAAACTATCTTCTGGTTGAAATTAAATTCATAGCACCAGGAAGATGCACATTTTAGGCCTCTCTTCCTGCCATTCCATTCATGCATATTGCATGGCAAAAATGTGCAGACTGAAAAACAGTTAAGCACTAAGAACATGTTTTCCATATAGACATCCATTTTTTCCTCCACCACTTATTGGAAAGAGTATTCTTTTCTCATTACACTGCCTTAGCACCTTTGCTGAAAATTATTTGTGTCTTTCTGGATTCTCTTTACTGATCTGCTTGTCTGTTTTTGGACTAATACTATATTGTCTTGACTACTGTAGGCAATCCCTATTAGAATGCAGTTTTCAAATCAGATAGTGTAAATCCTCCAAATTTGCTCTTTTGCAAAATTGGTTGACTCTTTTAGGTCCTTCTGTATTTCCATGTCTACAGCCATATCACCATAGTGTCTGATTTTGTCAGATCTCAGAAGCTAAGCAGGGTTGGGCCTGGTTAGTACTTGGAGTACTGGGAGGGTGCTGTAGGCTCCGGAGAAGGATCGAGCAGCCCACTCCCGAAACAATCAGCCATAGAAAATCCTATGAATAGCAGAGAAGCACTGACAAGAGTGCTGGGCGTGGCACAGTGTTGTAGTGTTTTTTTTTTTGTTCTGCGTAGGGTCACTATAAGTTGGACCTGACTCAATGACACCTAACAAGAGCATTTGTCCATATACATTTTAGAATCTTTTTTTTTTTTTTTTCAAAATCTATGAAGAAACCTGTTAGGATTACCTGGAATCTGTAGATCAGTTGGGAAAGAATTGACACAAATCTGTGGTAATTTTTTCCCTTGTCATCTTAGGTTTGGTTTTAAAGGATTGTACACACACACACACACACACACACACACACACACATAAATGTATGTGTGTGTGTGTGTGTGTGTGTGTGTGTGTGTGTGTATTTTTTTTTGTAGTACTGAGGGTTGAACCCAGGGCCTCATGCTTGTGTACTTTGCAAGTGCTGTACTACTGAGCTACATCTCAGGGAATTTTTTTTTTTTTTTTTTACTTTTTGAGACAGGGTCTTACTAAATTACACATGCAGACTGCCTCTGGTCTCAAACTTGTGATCCTCCTAACTCTGCCTCCTGAGTCGCTGGGATTACAGGTGTGTGCCACCACTCCCAGTTCAATTGTTCATAATTTAAAATAAGAAATCCTGCTTAGCAAATGAATACTCTGAATTGAAAACAGATAAGTTCAAGATCCAACTGATATGGTGTGTGTGGCATTTACCCCAATTATTTCTACAGTAATAAGAATATTAAGTAATTTTCCTAAGCACTTCAATGATTTTTGAAATAAATCAAGTAAAATGGATAAGTAAAAAATGATGGTATTTTCATATTAACGAAAAGACCAAAGACCTCCATGTCTGTTCCAAATAATTTAGAGGATGGTGTTCATGCCTGCTTTTTCCTTAAGAGCAGTAGTATGTAATGATCACTCTCCAGAAGAAACCATGACAACAACTCCTGGATTTTGTAGTTTGCTCATTGCTGTGGTGTCAATACTGCCACTGCAGCTGATTCGAACTGCCAAGGCGGTGTCTGGGACTGCAGAGGTGGGCAGAGGTGCACACCAGAGCACCATTATTGAGAAGTTCCCTCCTATAGACCCAACAGAGGTAAATAATTTCAAGAGCACAGATGATAAAATGTAGTAGAATATTTAGGACGAAATGAGTTTTAAGTATTTACTACATTTGCTTTTAATATGATTTAAGGTTAATAAAAAAAATAACGTCTACGTTTAACAACCAGCTCACAAAATTCCTGCACGTTTAACAGTGGGTAGGCTGATAGAAGCCAGTTCTAGCATGCCACTGTGGCCCAGGGTAATGAGTAAGCATATTTGATATCAAGAAGAACTAGTGGTTAATTACTTAATTGTCGAACAAAATGAAAGGAGGCCTGTTGTTTTTGTGTCTTAATTTAGTTTATTAATTTATTATTTACTTGGGGGTTGAATTTAGGCCCCTTGTGCATACTTTGCAAGTGCTCTACCATGAAGCTCCAGCCCCAGCCCATTTTTTATTTTTTGAGACAGAGTTTTGCTAAGTTACCTAGGCTGCCTCTTGCTTCGAACCTGTGATGCTCCTGCCTCTGTGAGTTGCTGTGAGCCACTGTGCCTGGCTGTTTTGTAACTTTACTTGATTCCATAGTTCTAAACTGATGAGGATGGGTAGACATTGGTGTGTTAATGTGTGCCTGTGTGTGTTTTGAAGGGATGACGTGGGTCTGAGATGAGCACCTGGGGCTTTTCCTTGGTAGCTCCTCACTGAAGTTTTTATGGCTCATAGAGTGGAGACGGGTCAAGGCAGTTCCAAAGGTATATATATATATATATATATATATATATATATATATATATATATATTTTTTTTTTTTTTTTTTTTTTTTTTTTTTTTTTTTTTTTTTTTTTTGTGGTACTGGGGGTTGAACCCAGGACCTTGGGCTTGCATGCTTTGCAAGCTCTGGGCCACTGAGCTGCACCCCCAGCCCATTTTTTTTGACTTTTTGAGACAGGGTCTCACCAAGTTACGCAGACTGCCTCTGGTCTCGAACCTGCGATCCTCCTGCCTCTGCCTCCCAAGCTGCTGGGATTACAGGCGTGCCCCACCGCGCCCGGCAGGATTATATTGTTGTGTCTTACTTTTTGGGGAGGTGTATGCTTCATTCAGTCATTCAGGGATGAGGTTAAAGATGGCTGTGCAGCTTCACACAGGGGCTTCGCTCTGGTCAGTGGGAGGGCCACCCTGCACCAACAGGCCATAGGCAACGGTAGTGCGGCCAGGCCGGAAGTGGAGCCTGTGCTTCCTCTTCCATCCCATTGGCTACACTTCAACCACGTGATCATATGTTCCTGCAATGGAGGCTGGGAAAAGGAGTCTGTCCATGTGATATGACAGAGAGGAAAATGGGTTTGGGGGAGCAGGTCGTTTCTACTTCCCTGACTGTCCTGATGTGACGTGCTTTGGGCTGAGTTGGGCTAGAGATCAGCAGATTGAAATGAGCGAAGTTGTTATTGCTCTTGGGTGGGGCCGTCCTCTCTGTGGACCTTGGCGCCAAGATGCTGGGCTTGCGCTGAACTTTCCGACTGCTATAACTCTGCTGATTCACTCCATCTTCCTCTACCCAGCAGCCCCTAGTCTCTCTTCTGTCCATTCCGGCCCCCTGAGGGTGCCTTCTGTCTTTACATTGGTCCTGCTATGAACCCCTTTCTGCCAGTGTAACTGCGACCTTCCTATGATTTGGCAGTTCTACACCTGCCTGGTTGGGACCGGGGCTGAGGAGCACAGCGTGCTCTGACTCAGGGGTTCTGAGAGACTGAACGCAGCTGCTGGGTCTGGGGGGGAACTTTGCACACTGCAGTTCAGGGGTTTTTCAGGAAGCTGTTCTCTTTTTGCTTCAGTCAGGAAAATGCCAAGTTCAATATGCTGTTGCAATCAGTTTGCTCCAGTAAAAAATGCCTTGGAGGAATTGTAGTGTGCATGGAAGAATGTGCCTCTGTCAGCCTGGATTCAAATGCTGGTTTGGCCCTTTGACAGCTTATAACTATGGCTGAGTTATTTAACCTCTGTGTGCCTCAGTTTCCTCCTCTGTAAAATTGTCAATTAATATAAATATACAATGTAAAATACTTTATATAACCTTTAGGCTGTTTGAGGATTATGTCAGCTAATGCCTTTAATGTGGACAGGATAGTGTTCAGTATATGGTAAATGGTATAAAGGTGCTGGTTTTAATGTCTTTATTATTGCTACTCCCATGTGTCTGTCAGTTTGTCATACTCTGGGGGCTTGTGTGTGTTGCTGTGTTGCTGTAAGCTATGCCATTGGTATTTCAGATACTAACAGGGCCACCCACGGTAGACAGGTTTCAGCTGAGCTTCCAGACTAAGACAGACTAGGGAGAAGGACCCAGTAGTCCACTCCCAAAACAATTAGTCATTGAAAACCCTGTGAATAGCAGAGAAGCACTGTCAAATATCAGACAGGAAAATGGGTGTCCCAGGCTGGAAGGCATTCAAGAAACAAGGGAAGAGTTGCCTCTTCAAAGTAGTGTTGACCTTAATGATAGGAATGGAGTAAAGCACCTGGGATCTCCTTTTGCTGATGTGGCAGGACTCAAAATGAGAAGAAACATAGAGTCCACAACAATGGCTCAGACATAAAAAGATCATGTGCATGCCACAGTGTTGGGTAGTGTTTCATTCTGCTGTACTTAGGGTTGCTATGAGTTGGATCCAACTCCATGGCACCTAACAACAGCAATACCATTATTGCTATGATTATTTCACAGAGCATTTAATGAAATGGTGCTCTTATGAGCATGGTGAGTTGGAAGAGTCATAATCTGGTTGCTTTAAAATGGGCAGTTGGTTCAATAGGTTGTAGAGAGCAGCCTATTCACAAAAAGAAACACAACACTGTCCCAGTTATGCTGTGGATAGTTTCCATCTTCTCTTCCCTATTATTCGTACTCCCTTCATTCTTCCCTCCAATTTCTTTTTCTTTATGAATAAAGACATTGAGATCTGTGGCAATACCAAAGTACCAGAAGAGATGTTGCAGCCATTTGACCAGATCAGCCCGATGTCAGCATGTCTGCCCCACTTCCTCCTCTCATTACACTTCAACCACGTGATCATGTGCACCTGCAATGGAGGCTGGGAAAAGGGGTCTGTCCATGTGATGCGACAGAAGAGGAAAACGGATTTGGGGGAGCAGGTCATTTCTGTCCTAATGTGACTGTCCTAATGTGACGTGCTTTGGGCTGTGTTGGGCTAGAAATCAGCAGACTGAAATGAGCGAAGTTGTTATTGCTCTTGGATGGAGCCGTCCTCTCTGTGGATTGCTAATCAATATGGGAAGTTTTCCCTGGAGACCTCCAGTACCCCAAGAGAAAGGAGCTGTGGTCAAAACATTTAACGTCTGGTAATGGACCAGTCAGACCTGACCCTGGTCTGGGCTGGAGGTCCCCTGCTCTGCCAGGCATTAACCCCATTTTGCTGCATTTATGGGGAGATCAAAGAGTTCCCAGGGAAGAAGGTCAGGTCTCCAGGGCAGGGTTGGGCTGGGAGAAGGGAGAAGTTCGAGGCACTTAGGGCAATATGTTGTTGTTGTTAGGTGCCTTTGAGTCAGTATCCGACTCATAGTGACCCTGTGTACAACAGCGAAACACTATTGTCAGTGCTTCTCTACTGGTCATAGGGTTTTCAATGGCGGATTGATTTTTGGGAGTGGATTGCCGGGTCTGTCTACCAAGCCTACAGCACCTGGTGTTCCCAGGTGATCTCCCATCCAAGTACTAACCAGGCCTGACCCTGCTTAGCTTCCGAGATCTGACAGGATTGGATGCCACAGGGCTATGGCTGCAGGCATTAGGGCAATATGGGAGAAGGGAGCTATTTCACTCCATTTATAATTGGTAGCTGTCTTTGTGCAAGCAGACTGAATATTAGCCTTGGACAGAATCATTTTCAGCGGGGACACTGGCACAGCTGCTTTGGAGCTTAAGATGCAACTCAGCTGACAATCGCATTTTAGAAGACGTGGTTCAAAGAAGCAGCCACCTGTCCTTGAAAGGCATGGAGAAGACCTTGGGGAAGAAGGATTTGACTTGGGCCTGTCAGGATTTCCACTCCCAGTGGAAAGAGCACTTCAGGTGAGGGCAGAGGATGGGCAGCCACCGGTGGAGCCTGACAAGCAAGGCAAACCCCTCCTCCCACCTCACTGAGGATGCCAGGCCAGGTTGCCATGGAGACAAAGGACTCCTCTGGGCAGGCAGCATTGTGAAGCCACCAGAGCAGAAAAGACGACAATTCCCCAGTTCCCGCTTCTACCCAGACTGTGAAATGGCAGTAAATGCCAATCTGTTTTCTTCAAGAAAAAGTGGTGTCTGTTTGAGCCTTATACCAGAAGGTTCTAGAGAGAAAACAAGTTACCAAAATCCAAATTCCAGATGAAATGATGTCCTTGTAAAGTGAACGGCTTTTCTTTGTTTCTCTGCTTGTTGGGTACATATTTCTAGTATTCAGAAGTAAAACTAGAGCTTTCTTTCCCAGCTCTCATAGGTTACATTTGAGTGCCATTGTCCCTGAGAAGAGGAAGAACTCACGATCTGCTAAGTGTTGGCGTTGGTAATTTAGTCCTTAACCTCAGAGTCTTCATAGACAGAGTGGAAAACAGGCGGCTAAGCCACCCTGGTTCTGGGCTCCACTAGATGTTACTGTTGTTAGGTGACTGACTCGATGGCAGCTCTGTCCAGCCTTGGGAACAGGCTGCTGGATCTGCATGGAAGGCTTGGGAGGTGCCTTGGTATTTTCTGTACGGGTCTGCCCAACTTCAGGTTGTGTCTTTGTCTCAGCTTTTATATTTTTAATCGGCTAAAATTTTAAATTGCTTATATTACTTTGGATTCATTTTATAGCTTTTACGAAGAAATTTATCCTTTTAGTCATTTAGTTGTTAGAAATCATCTTTTTTTCTGTTTCTGTATTAGAGAAGTGGTATAGCACTGTTAAAAGTTTAGCAAGAAAGAGTGAAAGATCCACAACTCTAACACAGCTCTTACAGCTTTTGTCTCTTCCCTATTAATAGTCAAAGTCATAACATAGTTTATGAATAATCTTACATTGTCTGAACATGCTATCATTCACATTTTCCATATTGCCTTAGAGGGTTTGTTTTTTAATGGTTGTTCTCATCCATGTGGCTATTGTACCACAATTGTCTTAACCTTTTCTTTGATGTCGTCTGTTCGCTTTTCTCCAAATTACCGTTAAACCTTTTAAAAAAATATTCAGCTTTGAACTTACAGCTTTTCTCATGTTAAATGAAAGATAGCTTATATCTCTTATTTACTTATTGCCTGATAGTGTCCAGAGGATTTGTATCAATTTCCAATGTCATCAGTAAGGTTAAGGACACCAGTTTTATGAAACAGTTGCTGATGTTCGATATAATAATAACTATTTCTTTATTTTTGATGATGATGGGGAAAGTGTATATCTTGTTTACTTTCCATTTTTAATTAGTAGTAGGTGTGAGCTCTGCCCCGTATTTTGTCTCCTTTCAGAGCTTTACTTTGTGAGATTTTTTTGATTCTTTTAATGTTTGGCCTAATGTTTCTCTTCCAGTTTTAGATTAAAAAAATGTTAACACTTTGCTGCAAATACTAGTTTGTTTACTATTTAACATTATCTGGGTGCTGACATTTCAGCAATCTGGACTCCTTATTTAACACACAATCTAAATACTACTGCTTTGAAAGTCTTTTCTTTTCTTTTTTTTCCTTTGGCAGTACTTGGGAGTTGAGCACAGGGCCGCCCACATATGTTGCAAATGCTCTACCACATTTTTTATTTTGAGACAACGTCTTGCCAAGGTAAGCAGGCTGCCTCTGTCCTTGAACTTGCAATCCTCCTGCCTCAGCCTCCCGAGTTCCTGGGATTACAGATGTGAGCCACTGTGCCTGGCTCTGCTTTGTAATTCTTTCAGAACTTTATGTTCTTGCCCTCTCCCCTTTTATGTCAGCATTATAATTGTTTGGTGAGTTGCACTCCCCCTCACATCCTTTTCCCCCAAATTATTGAACTTTGATTGTACTTGCGTGAAAGCTGCATATTAACTTTGAAAGCACAGATATTTGTGTATTGTTGTTGTTGTTAGGTGTCATCGAGTCGTGTCTGACTCATAGTGACCCTTATAGGATTGTCAATGGTTGATTGTTTCGGGATTGCCTCGGGAGTGGATTGCCATGTCCTTCTCCCATTTTTGCAGTGCTGGGAATCGAACTCAGGGCCTCAGAGACTGCAGAGCAGCGCTCTACCAACTGAGCTAAACCCCAGCCCCCATTTGTGTATTAGCTGTTGTTTTATTGAGGAGACAAACCCTGGTAAATGTTTGTGGAACTGAGTTCTTGAGATGCTCCATCCATTCAGCCACAAAGGCTTGCTTTGGTTATTTTAGTATGAAAGTGCCGTATCATTGCTAGTGTTCATTTAGCTTTAGATTGGATATGTCCGGGTCTCCCATATGATGTTTTGTAGCATGTTAATAGAAAACATCAGTAACTTTGAATGTGCAGAGGCTTCTTTAGGGACACTGTAGAACTCTTGCATGCTGGAATGCTATCTTTAACATTAGTTATTGCAGGGATACAGCATCTGGCCTTTTGTTCTTACAGCCAACAACAGTATTTTGTGTTTGACATTGCCTTTGGTGCTGACGTTTTAATCAAAGAGATTTTTGTTCTGTTATGTTTTTGACACAGAGTCTCACTATATAGCCCAGGCTGGACTCGAACTCAGGATCTTTTTGCCTCAGTCTCCTGAGTGCTGGAATGATGGGCATGTACTTCTTCACTAATCACAGAGATATTCTTACATATCAGGTAGTTACATATTTTGTCAGGCTTTATATTAGCTCAAGAAGTTCAATAGTGTGCACTTTAGTAGGGCTGGAGAAAGCACTCACAGAAATATTTTATTTGTTGACATGAAATTAATACTAAGAATGCCCATAATGAAAATAATCCTAGCTGACATTTGAGCTCTATGTTAGCAATTATATTTGAGCTCTGTGGGCCAATTATTTGTGGTAGCTCATTTAATTCTTAAAACAACCCCATGACTCCCGATTCACAGATGAGCAAGCGGAGGCATTGAGAGACTAAGCAGTTTGCTTCTGTTTCTTTTCCCAAATTTGTCCTTTCACTGAGATGGGGAATGGAAGAGCTGGCCAGGCAGGAAGCATCACTGGTGCAGGATTTAAGAGCTGGAAGTGATGTGTTCGTATCATTTAGTCCATGGTCTTGTCTTTTCATTTTCTAGGTGAGAAAAATCAGAGAAAGTTTCAGTAATTTCCATTTCTTTTCTTTTCTATGGGGGGGAG
Source organism: Pedetes capensis (assembly GCA_007922755.1). Classification (NCBI taxonomy): domain Eukaryota; kingdom Metazoa; phylum Chordata; class Mammalia; order Rodentia; family Pedetidae; genus Pedetes; species Pedetes capensis. The sequence goes on from VMDO01007940.1 coordinate 66,401, forward strand.
GGAGGAGGAAAGAGCAGGGGGAGGGGCTGCTGGTGTCCCTTAACCACCTGTGAAGATGTGATGAGGGTGCATCACGGGACAGGTGGAAATGTCAGTGGGCAGATCCTGGGACAGGGAAGAAGCTAGTCCAAGGATAGTGTCTTCTTGATGTCTTGGGTTCTGACTCCTACCTATTGTTAGAACCAGGTTTTCTTTAGCGGTGGGGATAAACATTCCAAGTTTTCAGCCTGGATCTAGATGTTGCCATGGGAAGCTAGGTTGCCCTGGTGACCTCTGTGTACCTGGTCTTCTCTGTGGGGCCACATGGTTACAGCCCCAGCTAGGATCCCACAGCCTTCTAGGGCAGAACTTCCAGAGTTCCTGCAACTCTGTTCTCTAAAATCATGGCAGCTCTGGGCTGGCTGTCTTGCTTATTTATTTATTTATTACGTATATTTTCGAGTTCTAATAAGGTTGTTGTTGTTGTTGTTGTTAGGTGCCATCGAGTTGTGTCCGACTCATAGCGACCCTCATAGGGTTTTCAATGGCAGATTGTTTTGGGATTGCCTTGGGAGTGGGTTGCCACGTCCTTGTCCCATTTTTGCTGTGCTGGGAATTGAACTCGGGACCTCAGAGACTGCAGAGTGGTGCTCTACCAACTGAGCTAAATCCCAGCCCTCTAATAAGGTAGCTTGTGGAAAAAAGGCCCAGCAGTTCACAATCAGTTGAAAACTGACTTGTCACTGTGGTGCCCTTGTGATTCAGGTATCTATTTTTGTGTAACAAGTTACCCCCCAGACTTGGCTGCTTGAAGCTGCCATTTGATTTTACTCAGGGAATCTGGTGGGCGGGGCATTTGGGAAGGCCTCTGCTCACAATTTGTCTCTGGTCCATGTGGTGTCCTCTGCAGTGCCCGGGACTGTGTGTGGTCCCCTGCTTAGATGGCTTCTTTCCTCCTAAGGCTGGTGCTTTGAGCTCCTTGGCATATTACTCCTCTCCTCTAGCCCCTCCTCTCATGTCTCCTACTTCAGGACATTTCCTCCTGGTCTAGGTTTCTCACAGCATGGTGGTTTCTGGACAGTCTCATTTCCGGCAGGAGGCAGGAAGCAGTAGCTACCAGGTCTGGCAAGCTCACTCCTGGATCTGGTGTGATGTCAGTGCTGCTCTGCTCTATTGGCTACACGGGTCACAGACCTACCCTTGTTCAATAGAGTGGAGGACAAGGCTCCACCTCATGATAGGAGAGCAGCAAAATCAAATTGCAGAAGGAGATACAGGATGGCAGCCATTGTTGTGCCATTTTGGAAAATTCCGCCATATCTCATTGCCGCTGTAGTGCCCCTGGGCTGTAGATACAATTTCAACCTCTAATCTCTTTATTTCCTCTGACCTCCTTCTCCAGGTGTTTAGTTCTCCTTTCATTTCTCTGCTTGAGTTACTCTCTTCTCTGGTTACTGTGTGTGATGGGTAATCTTCATTGTCAACTTGGCTGGATTTAGAATCAACTAGGAGATCGATAAGGAACTCCTCTGGGTGTCTTAGTGAGGGCATTTCCAGCAAAAGTTAACTGAGGGGATAAGACCCATCTAAACGTGGGTGGCTCCATGCATGGGCTGGTGCCTGGACAACTAAAAGGGGAAATAAAAGAAAAAATCGAGTGAGTGCAGGTGTTCCCTGCTCTCTACTTCCTGTCTGCCATGATGTGAGCTGCTCTGCCATGCCATCCCTGCCGTGATGGACTGAAACCTTTGAAGCTGTGATCCAAAACAAATCTCTCCTCCCTTAAGTTGTTTATGCCAGGTATTTAGGTCACAGTGATGAGAAGGTGACCAAGACAGTCTGCTTACAACTTCTGTTCACGTTAGCACATTATATTTTCTTGAAGACTGTCCCTCTCACCATGTGCCTTCTGTGTAGTTGTAACTCATTTTTCCTGGGTATTGTGACCTTTCAGTGAACAAGCTGCCATTCAGAAGGACCTCTCTTTCTTCTTCATAGCATCCTAATCAACCATGGCTTTATTGATATAATCTTTGTGTCTTTATTTTCTCCCTTGGTTTTAATCATTGTTAATAGGTGGTAAATACCCATTTGTTTGCCTCAAATATTTGAAAGTAATTTTCCTGTAGAGCTGGTACTATACTAGAAGGCTAATTGGTTAAGTATCAAGGGATTGAGCTTTTATCAAAATTAGGAAAATTCTTTATTAACTGAAACCTGTTATGTATAAAGTTGTGAAATAAACAGTCCCATTTGATTTTAGGTGGCCTTTTGTGATATTTTGTTTTCTTATTCTGTAACTACTCATAGTTGTGAAATGCAGGGTAAATGTTTTTATTAAATAATAGATGTCTTCAGTAAGGACTTTCTAGGTGCTTATTGCACAGAAAGAATTGGAAGAGTGAAGCATTTATGTGGTACATCACAGGGTCCCTGCCTGAGTCTGGCACCAGGCAATCTTTCTGATGGTAAATTTGAAAGGGAAAATAAGTACAAGTTGGGCACCTGGAAGATTTACGCTGCGTAATAAAAGACATTCTGATACATTCATTGGGACAGAGTGCCTCAGTGGAAAGACACATGTGTCACCTGCTCTGGGATTTTGGGTGAGTTATTTAACTTCTTCTGACCTCAGTTTTCCAATGAAATTGATGATCAAGTCCATCCCCAGGATCTCTGTGGCTCCCATCAGCTCTAAAATGCTCTCAGGGTTTTTAAAAAGGTATTGCATAGGGCAGGTTTTCTTTTATTTTCAAGTGGACATTTCTTTCTTTCCTTCCTTCCTTCCTTCCTTCCTTCCTTCCTTCCTTCCTTCCTTTTTTGCTTTGCGGTACTGGGGGTTGAACCCAGGTCCTTGCACTTGCATGCCTTGCAAGCCTTGCAAGTGCTGAACCACTGAGCTGCTGCCTCCAGTCCATTTCTTTACTTTTTTGAGACAGGGTCTTGCTAAATTACGCAGACTGCCTCTGCTCTAGAACTTGCCATCCTCCTGCCACTGCCTCCCAAGCCGCTGGGATTACAGGCGTGCACCACCACACCCGGCTCGAGTGGGCATTTCTGTGTGCTCTTCTTTATTAATGGGGATAAAATGTTATATGTGCTATCATCAAAGGCAGCTTCAAAACTTGAATTGCTCACCATTTACTTAAAATGCGAAGATGACTTGGAGCGAGCCCAGACTTGAAGATGAATCAATTAAAATATCTCATACCAATGTCTGCCTGCCTGCCTTTTTGTGGGACGTATTGACTTATCGATTTACCTTCCTATGCAGAAAGCTGGCATTGTTTCCCAAACAGGCAATACGGGAAAGGAAAATGCTGCTTCCTTTACAGCTCCACCATGACCCAGCTCTCCCACCAGGCTCTGGCAATGAAAGGAACATCGATTCTCAGTAATTGCTTGATTCTCTCTAACTGCTTTTGGTAATGTGTTTGAATTTTTTAAAAGGCCTAAAGAAAAGGCCTTAAATAATGGTTGTATAAGCAGATAGAAACTATTGAATTTGTGTTTGCCTAGTTTTCTTCTCCATGTAAATTTTTTCAAAAAAGTATATATATATATATATATATATATATATATATATATATATATTGCGCAATTCAAAAATATATATTAGCTTCTGATTGATTTTTTGGGGGGGGAGTTGAAATGGTTTGATTAGCTGATGATGTTCCTGTGGCACTCAATAGCTCTCTCTTAGCCTTTGGACTGAACAGAAACTTCCAGTCCCATGTTTATAATCAGAGTTATGTGTTAGACAGCGCCTCCAGCCTTCTCATTGTTGTTGCTAGGTGCTGTCAAGTTGGTATCCGACTCATAGGGTTTTCAATGGCTGACTGTTTCGGGATTGCCTTGGGAGTGGGTTGCCAGGTCCGTCTCCCATTTTTGCAGTGCTGGGAATTGAATGCGGGACCTCAGAGACTGCAGCACAGTGCTCTACCAACTGAGCTAAATCCCAGCCCAGCCTTCTCATGACCACGAGCTTTTTCTCTCTGCCAGTGTTCTGACTTACTCCTTCTGGGCTAACCAGACTGGAACGTTTACTGATCTTCTGTGTGGCTTCATGCATTCCTGCTTCCAAACCTTGCTTCTTGTTGTTGTTGTTTTTATTAGGTGCCGTCAAGTTGGTATCCGACTCATAGCGACCCTCATAGGGTTTTCAATGGCTGACTGTTTTGGGATTGCCTTGGGAGTGGGTTGCCAGGTCCTTCTCCCATTTTTGCAGTGCTGGGAATCGAACTTGGGACCTCAGAGACTGCAGAGCAGCGCTCTACCAACTGAGCTAAATCCCAACTCAAACCTTGCTTAAGTGGCTTAATATATTCAGGACCACCTTCCTGCCCATACCAACTGGCTCCCCTCTTTGTTTACACTCCAATTCCTTTGGTCAGTGATCTGTTTCTCATCGATAACACACTTGGCTTGCAACCTGTTAGCGTTTGGGAAGAGGCTCTTTGTTGGTTCTGGAGTCTGAACCCACATCAGCAGAGGATGGAACCTTCCTCTGGCTCCCGAGCCTCCCGCTCCCCTCTGCCTACTTTGTCTCCCAGTTTTGACATAACTTCGTGACTACATCTGTCATACTTCATTTTGGCCGTGGTGGCTCTGCTGCCCTGAGATTTGGAGCAGGCAGGGCGGATAAGAGGAGATGCTGGTGAGGAGGGGAGACGGTGGCAGTCGGGGAGGAAGTGGAGCAGGGGTCAGGGGTTAGAAGACGAAGAATGGGATTAGATGGAGAGGGGTCCCCTGGGAAGAATAAGAGCTGGTCTCAGCTGTGAGTTCAATTCTTCATACTCTCTTCTCTCTCTCTCCTTCCCCACTCCCAGCCCTAACTGACATTTTATGAAAATAAAAGATAAGAGCATAACATTGGGGAAGCAGATTTTTCTGAATTTGCTTTATGTGATTTTCTTTGGTTTGGTTGCAATTTCTATTTAGCCTTGGGCTTAGGAGTCTGTTTTAAAGAAACGCCACCACTCTTTACGATTTCTCGTATAGTCTTGTTTATCCTTAACATAATAAAATGAAATAATAGTATACTTCTCACAGTTACCCAGAAGGACCTTAGCAGGTTTGCTAACATATTGGAAATCTGAGGAAATTTGAGTGGAAAAGAAGTCATAGAAATTGGAGTCCCAGATTACGTGGAGTAAACCTCAGCAAGAACAAAATTAAGGGGAATGGCTTGATAATTTTGTGCAGCCTCTGAAGATGCACGCCTGCAGCCGTAGTCCTGTGGCATCGGATCTCGTCAGATCTCGGAAGCTAAGCAGGGTCGGGCCTGGTTAATACTTGGATGGGAGACCACCTGGGAATACCAGGTGCTGTAGGCTTGGGAGAAGGACCCGGCCATCCACTCCCAAAAATCAATCTGCCATGGAAAATCGTATGAACAGCAGAGAAGCACTAACAATAGTGTTTCACCTGTTGTATGTAGGGTCGCTATGAGTTGGATATCGACTTGACGGCACCTAACAACAACTAGAGATGCACAAATACAAAGGTGTTATGTAGCTCAACTCTGGTTCTGTCAAGACTGCGTGGAGGTGACGCTGAATGTCACAGCCTGAAAAATGCAGAGAGAAAACCAATTTCAGGTTATTTTTGTAACTGGTAGAAACTGCTGATCACATGCAGGCAAACAGACCTGATCTTGTTGAAATTAGGACACACTACTATTTTTAAGAAAGGCCCTATTTTATGCTCCTCTAATTTGCTAGAGGTATAGGAAGGCATTAGGGTATTTTTGGTTGTGAAGAAAAGTTTGGACACTCTCTTAAAGCCATCATTTAACTTTTCTTTTTTGGTTTTAGTTTACTATAATATTCAGATACTTTTTATTTTTTAGTGCAAAGAAGGAAAAATGGGTAACATGTTGTTGAAGAGAGAAATGACTTAGATTCCTGGGCTATTTTTCTAGTATTTTCTTGCTACAGATTTTTCCCTGTCCATGCATGAAAAGTTTGAACTGGTACCATGGGTTTTAGGAATCAGCCTCTCTCTGTTTATTCCACTTTTTTTGCTGTTTTCTTTACTTCTAAATTATGGTGTGCTCCTTTTATAATACCCACCTCTTCCTTCTCTGCTATTTCATTTTCCTGATACACCTCTTTAGCAGGTGCCATGGAAGAACAAACTGGCTAATACTGGTGTCAGCAGCATGCTCATTCAGTCCCCTTGGGATGGTCTGAAGCACGTTGGTGAGGCAGCTGGGATGGCTAGGGAGTTGGGTGCTAAGACTTTGAAAGTCCGTTCCAACCGAGAACCTCTCCCCATAGCCATTAGTCACCCTTGTGAAGCTCAGCTGCTCCTGATCCTGGATCTCTGATTAGGATTTCCCTTTTAGTATCAGAGTGCCTGCTTCCTAGAGTTGAAGCAGGAGTGGGAAGCGCTGGCCGCTGTCCACAGATGTGCGGGAGACTTGCACTGAGCCAGACCTCACTGCAGTGGGTCCCCACTGCCCCAGCTCCTGCTGCCACCTGATGCTGCTGACCAGCAGTGCTCACACAGGAAGACAACTTGTCGTCCACCTCCCTCCAGGGCGTGGAGCCTTCCTGTCACCTGCAGTAGAGAGAGTAACTGAAGACCTGCCTAGGGTTTGCTGGGTTCTTTCTTACTGTGGTTTTTGAAACTCAAAGGCCACGACTGAGGGACTGGAGAGGTAGCTCGGTGGTAGTGTGCTTGTCTAGCACACGTGAGGCCCTGGGTTCCGTCCACCACCCCACCACCAAAACAGCCCAGTGCCTCCGGGTTGTGTCTTCCTTTGCTGGCTCCCAGATGATCGAAATGGCACAAAGATTAACTGAGAGCGGAGCGGGTTTGAAAGTTATTGCAATAATTTCTGATGTTAGACATAATTTGTGTCATTCCTATTTGTCACGTTTGTTTCAACGTCTGCAATATTAAAATGCTCAGTAAAATACTTTAGGAAGCAGTAAGGACGTTATCTTTGGAGAAACATACAACCTTCTAAGCTTTCTTCTTGCTATTAGGTGTGGTCTAGTTGGGTCCCAATGCATAGCGACCCTGTGTACAACAGAGTGATACACTCCCCGACGCTGTGCCATGCCCAGCACTATGTCGGTGCTTCTTTGCTATTCATAGGGTTTTCAATGGCTGATTATTTTGGGAGTGGGCTGCCAGCTCCTTCTCCCATTTTTCAGGAGCTGGGGATTGAACACAGAGCCTCACAGTACACAGGGCAAGTGCTCTACCAATGAGCTAAACCCAAGCCACATTAGCTTTCTTGGGCTGCTATAAACAAAAGTATCACAGAGCAGGTGACTTACACAACAGAGATGTGTTATCTCACGATTCTGGAGGCTGGCAGTCAGAGGTCAAGGATTGGCAGGGTTGGTTTCCCTAGGCCTCTGTCCTTGGCTTGGAGATGACTGCCTCTGGCTGTGCCCACGTGGCCTTCCCTGTGCACTCACAGGCCTGATGTCTCTCCTTCCTCTTACAAGCCATGAGGCCTTTTGGATTAGCGTCCCACCCGATTGGCCCTGGTTTGGTTTAACCACCTCTTTAAGACCGTATCTTTAGACATGGTAGCATCCTGAGGGATTTGAGGGAAGGGACTTTGACTTTGGAATTTGGAGGGATTCGACTCAGTCCACTAACACTTCTCCAGAGAGGGAGTCCCCATGTAGCGTGGGGCTGGTTAGCGTGGGGCTTACGGAATCTCTGTCAGAAACGGCAATGAGAACCGCGCATGTCTGCAGGAGGTACCAAGCGCCCACCGCCGTGTGCGGATCTCTGCCTCATTTCCATGGCTCAGTTCATCTCGCAGAGTTGCACCCGGCCCTTCTTGAAAGGGATGCTGATGGCTGAGTCTCCGTGGATGGCATTTAATTGGTCGGGACAAAGAGACAGCGTGAGCCCAGTGTGGATGGCAGTGCTCCCCATAATTATAATCCTGACATCAAAGTAATTTGAACCAAAAAACCACATGAAAGAAAGTTAAATGAGGAGGTCAGTCTCTGGTGCTGCTCAACCCTTTCTGTGGATCGTTCCTAAGTGCTTTCCAGATCTGTTTTCTCTTTTGATTTCCACCTGTTGCGCCTCTCTGTGCAATGCCCTTCTCACATCCTCCTGGGCCAGGAGGTGCAGTGATCCTATGGAGCCGCAGCAACAGGCTGAAGGTGAGCCGGTCCGCGTGGCTTCTGCTTGGGAGAACTCCGTATTTGTCCTTCAGTGGGCTTTGTCAAGGGAGAAGGGCCTGTGCCCTGGTGACTTTCCTTTCTCTTCCTCTCAATTTCATCACAAGAAAAGAGCCCTTCATGACTTGATCTCTCAAGGCTTCTCCTGGTTCAAAAACAGAAGTTGGAATAGCAGTGTAGGCTTAACATGATCTGCAAGATGAGAGCATAGACGAGAAATTTAATTTACTTATCTATGACGTCACCGCCATGAAATCCAGGTATCCTGCAAGGTCATGATAATGCCGTGCTGGCTGGCATATCTGAGTGTTCACCTGGACCAGGCTCTCTGCTCAGTGTCTTGTAGTTGTTGTTAGGTACTGCTGAGATGGTATCTGACTCATAGTGACCCTACATACAACAGGCAAAATATAATTGTCAGTGCTTCTCTGCTGTTCATAGGGTTTTCAATGGCAGATTGATTTTTAGGAGTGGATTGCCGGGTCCGTCTCCCAAGCCTACAGTTTCTGGTGTTCCCGGGTGGTCTCCCATCCAGGTACTAACCAGGCCTGACCCTGCTTAGCTTCCGAGGTCTGATGGGATCGGATGCCACAGGGTTATGGCTGCAGGCATGCTAAGTGTCTTAGTAGTCCCAAACAATCTTTGAAGTTCAGTTATGAGGTTAGCTACGTTTTAAGGTTTAGACAGATAGGAAACTTGTCTGGCTAGAAAGGGGCAGGGGCAGGACTGGAAGACAAGGGCAACACATTTCAAAATGAGGACCACGGCTCCTGGTTCTGCTCCTTTGGACCATGTTAGCTTGTCACATGCAGAGCCAGCAAGCACGGCATCCTGACAGTTTTGCTGTGATGTCTAGGCAGCCTGCAACAGAGTTCCCTGGTGTCTGGAATGTGAAAACTAACTTTACTAATTGCAAACACTCAGTGGGTAGCTCAGTTGGGAGAGTGCCCCTCTGAACCCTCTGAGGCCCAGAGTTCCATCCTCAGCACCATAAAAATGGGAGAAGGACCTGGCAGCCAACTCCCAAAATAATCCTGAAGTAATCAGCAAAAACCCTATAAAGAGCAGAGAAGCACTGACAAAGGCAGAGCATGTCACCACGTCCGGTAATATTTCATTTTGTTGTACATAGGGTCGCTATGAGTTGAACCTCGACTTAATGGCACCTAACAACAATGGCCAATATAAAATTATTACTAATGATACCCATTTTCCTATTACATTTTTTAGAAAGATGTGGAAGGGGAGAGTTTTATAGTGTATACCATATCTATCTATCTATCTATCTATCATCTATCTATCTGTAGTACTGGGGTATTGAACCCAGGGCCTCACACATGCTAGGCAATGCTCTGCCATTGAGCTGCACCTCCAGCTCCTTTTTAATTTTTTATTCTTGAGATAGGTTCTTGCTAAGTTGCACAGGCTGCCTGTGGCCTCACACTCACAATCCTCCTGCTTCAGCCTCCTGAGGAGGGAAGTACAGGGGTGCACCATGGTGCCTGGACGAGTACCTCACACTCGAAACCAGGAGCTGTGCCAGGTCTCGCTTCATTCATCTGCCTGTGTGTTCATTCAGTAAAGGATATGTAGGCATTTATAATAGATTCATACTATGTGAGGAGTCCTTGGAAGTTGAAGACAACAGAGAGAATGATTGAACCTGGAGTCTTGGAATCACATATTAAACAGCACAATAAAAATATTTGGTGTAGTGCCACTTTTCATGACTGTATTTTGGTTATGTGCCTTATCTAAGATCAGAGGACTGTGGACTAGATTTTGGATCCAAGACACTTTTCCTGCTCCAAACACACTTTCTCTGGCTTGTTTATGAGATATAGAAATAATTGGGACTTAAAATATTGGAAAAGTGTGTGTTAAAAATTGAAACAAAGATTTATAGCTAAGGTGTTTGATGGGTCAGTCTTCAATAGTCTTTTTCTGAGGGCTCTAAGTTGTTAAGAACAGTTGTGTCTAAGCAAAGCTAATTAAAAAATATAATTAATTTCCCATTGTCTGAATTATGCAGAACTTATTTGGAATAATAGTCACAGGTGACAAGATTTTAATTTAAGTGGGAAGCAAATCACTATTTAAAATAGCTCCATATAATTAGGTTGCAATTATTTGAATAAATTGGATCCAAATACTAGAAACTGTAACTATGTCACAATGTCTGTGCTAGTTTGCAAATTTATTGCTATAGAATCAAGAAAGGGAGCCCTTCTTTCCTTCCTTCCTTCCTTCTTCCTCCTTTACTGACTTCTTTCCTTCCTTCTTTCCTTCCTTCTTTCTTCCTCCTTTACTGACTTCCTTCCTTCCTCCCTCCCTCCTTCCCTCCTTCCTTCCTTCTTCCTCCTTTACTGACTTCTTTCCTTCCTTCTTTCTTCCTCCTTTACTGACTTCCTTCCTTCCTCCCTCCTTCCCTCCTTCCCTCCTTCCTTCCTTCTTCCTCCTTTACTGACTTCTTTCCTTCCTTCCTTCCTTCCTTCCTTCCTTCCTTCCTTCCTTCCTTCCTTCCTTCTTTCTTTCTCCTTTACTGACTTCTTTCCTTCCCCCTCCCTCCCTCCCTCCCTTTGTTCCTTCCTTCCTTCCTTCCTATTCTTTCTATCTTGATTTCTATTTGTTGAGCTTTGACAAATAAGATCAAGTGGGATAAAGGCTTTCCTATTTATTGAAGTAATTTAGCATATTTTGGAGTCAATGCAAGATCGGAATAGCTGCTTTTCACCTTTGGATGCCTCTGTATAGATGTAGTCTGATGTTAGTAAGAGTTAGCTGGGTCCATGAGCTTTTCAGGGTAGAGTGTCAGGGCACGGCTGGAGCACCAGAAACCAGATCTTCCCATTGATATAACCATGCCACCAGCCTCAACCAGAGACCAAGACAGGTCACACATCCAGGTTATCATTGTTAGGTGGCGTCAAATTGTCAAGTCAGGTCTGACTCATAGTGACCCTATGTAACAGAACAAAACATTCCCTGACACTGTGCCATGCCTAGCACTATCAGTGCTTCTCTGCTATTCATAGGATTTTCAATGGCTGATTGTTTCAGGATTGTTTCATGAGTGAGCTTTGAGGTCCTTCTCCCATTTTTGTGGTGCTAGGGATTGAACCCAGGGCCTCAGAGAGCTCAGAGCAGCACTCTACCAACTGAGCTAAACACCAGCCCCAAACTCCATGAATTTTAAGGTACATTAAGAAGGCTCACCCAGCCCAGCTTTTTTCCCTGTACCACCCCAGGGTAGTAGAAGTTGATAACATCATAGAAGACAGACTGTTGAAGGCCCCAGACATTGTCTAGATTCTAGGCAGTGCCCTTATTGTATCCACGACACCCAGAGGAATTTTCTTTGACTACCACCCTGGTGTCTTGTCTTATCTGATCTTGGAAGCTAAGCAGGGTCAGGCCTGGTTAATATTTGGATGGGAGACTACCTGGGAATACTGGGTGCTGTAGACTTGGGAGAAGGACCTGGCAGCCCACTCCTGAAACAGTCAGTCATCAAAAACCTCATAAATAGCAGAGAAACACTGACAATAGTCTGGGGATGGCACATTGTAGAGTAATGTTTCATCTGTTGTACATAGGGTCGCTATGAGTTGAATCCTACTTGACAGCACCTGACAACAACAGCAACAGCCAGTATCATAGTGAAGAAATGACCACTGAGTAATTCTATACTTTGTGCTCTATGGAACAGTTCTGCACCCTTGAATATCTCTTCTGTGGGACAATTGTGCGATTTGGAAAGTGTACACCTGAGCGGTGAGTGGGGAAGTGTTGCTAACCGTCCTCTTGCCTTTGCCATTATGGTGCATTTCTATTTAGTGCTCCATAAATAAGACTTTGGTGATCTCTGTTCCTGCTAATCTTAGTAAACGCCTCCTTAGTACACTAGTTTCCAATATTAATAAAGTCTTAAACACTATGAGCCTGCAGCCGTAGCCCTGTGGCATCCGATCCCATCAGCTCTTGGAAGCTAAGCAGGGTTGGGCCTGGTTAGTACTTGGATGGGAGACCGCCTGGGAACACCAGGTGCTGTAGGCTTGGGAGAAGGACCCAGCAACCCACTCCTAAAAATAAATCAACCATTGAAAACCCTATGAATAACAGAGAAGCACTGACAATAGTGTTTCACCTGTTGTACATAGGGTCACTATGAGTCGGATACCGACTCCACAGCACCTAACAACAACAAACACTATGAAGAATGTAAGGGGGAACCTATATGAATAATGTACAACAAAATGCATATATGGAAATGTCACAATGAAAAGCGTGTCAGAATGAGTCACATTAAGGTGTACATTAAAAATTTCCAATTAAAAAAAAAGAATGTTAGCTTTCAAATGATTGTATCCTAGGAGACGTGAGGTAAACATGACTGCATAATAATCACTTAGGACGCTATTGCACCGTACATTTGATGTCTCCAGCTAGCCAAGAGGAGAGTGGGAATTGTTTTCTTTCTTTTCTTTTTGTCTTCCTCTCCCTCCCCCAGGGTGCTGGGGACAAACCCAGAGCGTGTGGCATGCCAGGCGGGTGTTCCGCCACTGCGCTCCATCTCCAGCTCCTTTGGGTTTTCCCAGGAGGAAAGTGCGGTGCAGAGTCGCTGCCCAGTCAGTGCAGGGGCTGAGGCTGGAAGCCAGGCCCCTTGTCTGGTTTAGCTCTGTTCTCTGTCTGGCTCTGGAGCCTAGAGGCCAGCCGCTCTAGCTCCAGAAAGATGGCACCGAGCAGCTGGGGCCTGCACAGCTTTCTCCTCAGCCCAGGAAATTGTGACTCTGCCAATCAAAGAGGGCAGAGTGACAACCAGGAGCAGCCTGGGCGGGGCTGTCCTCCCACTCCCAGGGAATGGAGTTCGGGAAGCTGACAGCGTGGTTGGAAACTGTAATGTTCCTTCTAATTGTGCGACATCCGTCTTTCCGATGGATCTTGAATTCCCAGAACTCATCTGCAGGTACAAATCTCAAAGTCCTTGTGGTGCTGACCAGAAAATTATTTTTTGCTTTGTGCCTACCTTGCTTCATCTGTGCTGTAATGTCCCTCAGTTAGCACGTGTAATTAGACAGCTAAAGCGCAGGCACTGTGAAGAGCAGCTGGAATGAAGACTAACGATTCTGAGACTCAAGAGTACGGGCAGTCACTTCTTATCAAGTGTGAGCTCAGGTTTACCTGGGTGGAACAGTCCTTCCCAAGACGTGAAGGATTAAAAGGAAAAAAACCAACCACCACAAAATCACCCAGAAAGCTTAGCAGCTCTATATTTTTTGCAAAGGCAGGTGGCAGTGAAAACAATTTTGGTTGATTTTTCAATGTCATGTAATAGTGTGTGTTAATGTCTATGCATCTTAGATTTTTCATCTCTAAAATGGAGTTGGTCATACTTGCCCTTCAGAGTTATTTTTAGACTTAGAAATAGTTTGTTACTATTATAGCTAAGGCTGCAGCAGTAGCCCTGTGGCATCCGATCCCATCAGATCTCGGAAGCTAAGCAGGGTCGGGCCTGGTTAGTACTTGGATGGGAGACCGCCAGGGAACACCAGATACTGTAGGCTTGGGAGAAGGACCTGGCAATCCCCTCCCAAAAATCAATCTGCCATTGAAAACCCTACACAGGGTTGCTATGAGTCGGATACCAACTCGACGGCATCTAACAACAATAACAACAATTATAGCTAAGCAGGGTCGGGCCTGGTTAGTTCTTGGATGGGAGACTGCCTGGGAACAGGTGCTGTAGGCTTGGGAGACAGACCCGGCAACCCACTCCCAAAAATCAGTCTGCCATTGAAAACCCTATGAATAGCAGAGAAGCACTGACAATAGCATTTCGCCTGTTGTATGCAGGGTCACTATGAGTCGGATACCAACTCCACGGCACCTAACAACAACAGATTACTCAATATCTAAGAATTTCTCTTATGAATTTTGTTTTCCACATAATACATTGAATGTGCCAGAGTTCGTAAATTGAGTTTGACTATAATTCAGGTGAATTTTATAATCATGTCCTGGAATGCTTTTTTGTTTTTTGCAGTACTAGGGGTTGAACCCAGGGCCTCACGCTTGCATGCTATGCAAGTGCTGGACCACTGAGCTGCACCCCCAGCACTTTTTTTTTGTTTACTTTCTGAGACAGGGTCTCGCTAAGTTACGCAGACTTCCTCTGGTCTCAAACTTGTGATCCTCCTGGCTCTGCCTCCCAAGCCGCTGGGATTACAGGCGTGCACCACCTCGCCCAGCTGTCCTGGAATGCTTTTTACATTAGCTGGCACTGATTGCCATGCAAGTAAAAATGCTACAGTCATACCTGGTAATGCTGTCTGCAGTTTCTTTCTTTTTACCAGCAAAACTTGTTTTTAGAAGCGATATTTATAGAGGGAACTGGTAATTAATTTATATTGTACTCAACAAGATGAGATGTTGAATGGCTTTGTTTGTTGAAAAATCTTCCCTGAAGAGTGAGAGATACCGATAACTGTACTTCATGTCAGACATTTTGCAATGCAAATGTTTTAACGAGGACACAAATGTGATTAAATTTTAAATAGAGTCGAGCCATTGTTTCATTTTAGCAAATCACTTGTACATTTGTTTTGAATAGGAAAAAACACATTTTGGTCTAAAATAATTTTGTGTATTGGAGGAAGTCTTTGTTTTATAATACACAGTAAGACAGCCTGAGTTACTTTGGGTTTCTCATTAGTTCATCCAGTTTCCCCTCCGTATATGGATAGATGTGATAAGGAAAATACAGAGCCAGAAACCATAGAATTTTGTAGAATTATTCATGGGGTCCAGAGGTAAGGACAGAAGACTGAAGGCAATCAATTTAGAGCTCATAATGCCTAATATTGATCCAAACGGAATGTGGCCAGAGTGACGTGGTAGCGTCTCTAGGCCACTCTAGCTAAGTACAAAAGACAGTGGGCCGGGAATGTTCCACTCAGCTATGGTTGCTGGAGCCACCATGCTGTGACCCTCAGAGGGACAGCTCTCTCTGTGGACAGCACCTGTGGACATTTGGGTCGGCCCATGTCTCATGTCGGGCTGGGATTTAGCTCAGTGGGTAGAGTGCTGCGGTGCAGTCTCTGAGGTCTCGAGTTCCATTCCCAGCACCGAAAAAATGGGAGAAGGGCCTGGCAGTCCACTCCCAAGGCAATCCCAAAATGGTCAGCCATTGAAAACCCTATGAGGGTCTCTATGAGTCGGATACCGACTCAACGGCACCTAACAACAACAACAACAATGTCTAATGTCAACTGATGCTTTGTACCGTGAACTGTGCTCCTTGACTGAGGGGCTGCCCTGGTGGCCATGGCTGGCCCCTGTAGACACCTTCTTCCTTAGGGTAAATCTCTCTCTGGGACACTTCATCCCTTTCAACAGTCGAGCTCCCACCAAGGTCTCCTGGCCCATCAGAAATGCCCACAGTGTCTGATCCCGGCCAGGGACACAGCTCATGTCCTCCTCCCCTGATCAGCTGATGTCTTGTCTGGGCACCTAGCACCCCAACTGCACTGACCAGAATTCTGTGTCTGAGTCCCAGATTCTCTCTGGTGATCCTCCAGAGTCCCTCAAAGAAAGCATTGTTCCCGTTTCAAATATGAGAAGACCTGGGAGGTGAGAAGGAGGG
Organism: Pedetes capensis; assembly: GCA_007922755.1. NCBI lineage: Eukaryota > Metazoa > Chordata > Mammalia > Rodentia > Pedetidae > Pedetes > Pedetes capensis. Next base: position 82,184 of record VMDO01007940.1, read on the forward strand.
TCTCTCATCCAGGGCCGAAGGTGTGGCATGGTGTCTTGCCACTGGATCCCAGCTGTGCCAGACTCCAGAGGCCATCATCTTTGGCTTGCAGCAAATGCCTGAGGAAGCCACACTGTGACTGAAGAGCGGCTGCAGAGGCCTCGTCTCGGTCTGGTCTATTCCATGTGTCCCGTTCAGAAGCCAACAGACCAGGTGACTCACAAAGAACAGAGGCCAGGAAGTCTAATACCAAGGTGCCAGCATCTGTGAGCAGCTTTGTGCTGCAGGGTAGAAGGCAGAAGGTCAAGAGAACACGAGAAGAGAAGGGCTGACCTCACCCTTGGATAAAACTCACCACTCCTGAGATGATGGCGTCAACCCCTTCCTGAGGACAGAACCCTCGTGGCCTCGTCACCTCTTAAAGGTCCCTCTTATCGACACTATTGCTGTGGGGCTTCAGTGTCCAACACAGGAACTCTGGGGCCACATCCAAACCATGTTGTTGTTGTTAGGTGCCGTAGAGTCAGGTCTGACTCAAAGCAACCCTCATAGGGTTTTCAACGGCTGAATGTTTTGGGACTACTTCAGGAGTGGGTTGCCAAACCATAGCAGGCTTATATTCCTGTGTTAAGACTTTTTTATCACTGTGATAAAATTCCTGACAGGAACAACTTTAAGGGCAAGAGCTTACTTTGGCTCCTGGTTTCAGAGGTTTTACTCTCTAGGCTTTGGCTCCAGTGGCTCTGGGCAGAACATCATGGCGGCAGGAGCATGGTGGCAGAGGCTGCTTACCTCATGGTAGACAGGAAGCAGAGAGAGGGGGAGGGAGGGAGAGAGAGAGGTTTGGGGAGGGAGAGAGGGAGAGAGAAGGGGAATGAATGAATGAACATGACTCTGGGTTTTCTTCTTTAACTCTTTTATTCTGTCTGGTACCCCAACCTATGGGAATGCGTCTCCCATATTCAGGGCAGCCCTTTGCCCCAGATGTGTGCTTACCAATTTCTTAGGAGCTGATCAATCGAATCAAGTTGATAATCAAGATTAACCATCACCACCCCTTAGCTGCATATTGAAGAAGACTTAAAAGGCCCAGAACAAGTCTTTGTGTGGATCATATAACTGGCTACTTGTGTTGTTAATGGTTTCCTGTGTCCATGTTTCAGGGTTGAAGGAGATATGTTCAGGGAACTGGGGTTGATTCCTGCTCAGTCACATATGGAGCCTAAAGAGTCATAGAACCTATCAGAGCCTCGGTTTCTTTCTCCATGAGGTGGGGGTTCAGCCTGGCTTGGGTACAAGTGGCAGTGAACCTTCAGAACGTGGCCGTGAGGACTGTTGTGGGCCGTGGTGATGGCATGACTTGCTGCCCTATTGGAGTTCAGTCCGGTTTTCTCTGCTTTGCTTCCTAGTATTTTGAAATTTCAGCTCTTTGTCTCTCTTAGAAGGCAAGGGCTGCTGGACAGTTAAGCTTCTGGATTGTTGAGATTTCTAGAACCTTATGTGGCAAAACTTTGGAAATTTATTTTTTATGGGAGTTATTTTGGAAGCAAAACACTTCATGAAGAGTTTGAAAATATATTGCCTCCTAGCTAGGTGAGTCAGGTGGGGGAGGTAGGAGGATCGTGAGCTCTGGGCCAGAGGCAGCCTGTGGAACTTAGCCATTGTGTGGGGCTGGGAGTGTAGCTCAGTGGTAGAGCTCTCGCAAAGTATGCACAGGGCCCTTAATTCAGCCCCCAGCTACTGCAAAGAAAAAAACCATTGCCTAGGACAACCACTTTAATGTAAGCCACAGACTCCCAAACTTTGCTGGTGCACAGGGGTCTTAGTGTCACGGTCAGTTTATTACAGTGCCTCCAGAAAAAGGCATTGCTGAAGATTTTGTGCATTAAGTAATTAGATCCCAACAACATACATCCACTTTGCAGCTGTTTGAAAAAAGAATATAGATATATAAGAAGAAAATCACTCATGCATTTCATTAAGTAGCCAAGATTACACACCAATGGGAAATATGTGTCTATTGGGCACTAAACAGCTTCTCAATTGATCACCTCATTTCCTGTTCACACTGAGTAGCATTTGATTTTGCAGCAATTGATTAAAAATGAGCTTTGGGAAGACATGATAGTATTAATTTTTTTTTTTTTTTTTTTTTTTTTACTTTTTGAGACAGGGTCTCGCTAAGTTATGCAGACTGCTTCTGGTCTCCAACTTGCTATCCTCCTGGCTCCACCTCCTGAGTTGCTGGGATTATAGGCATGCACCACTGAGCCCCGCATGCATCAAAATATTTTCACGAGATCTAATGTTGAAACTGTGGACTGCCAGTAGCTAGTTGTTGCTGTTACTTGCCATCAAGTTGGCTCTGACTCATAGTGACCCTGTGTACAACAGACAAAACAGTACAGCACTATGCTATGCCCAGCACTATTGTGAGCGCGTTTCTGCCATTCAGAGGATTTTCAATGCCTAAGTGTTTTTTCTGGGGATTGTATTGGGAGTGGGCTGCCACATTCTTCTCCCATTTTTGTGGTGCTAGAGATCGAACGCAGGGCCTCAGAGCGCATAGACCAGTACTCTACCAACTGAGCTCAACCCCCTTTGTGTGATATGTGACAGAAGTTGGGTAACCTGAGTTTCTCCTGGAAATATAAAAACATATCTATACCATGATGCCCCAGTGCCTCTGGTGTGGCACCCTGTGGGACTTCGGTGCATAGTTTGGGAACTGTGGATGTAGGCAGTGTGTGCATTTCTACTGCCATCGGATAACTGATGAAACTGCCCTTGGAGTTGTCCAAGGTGCCCCAGTATTGTGCAAGGACCTTGGGCTATGAGCCAGATGTGGCAAGTGGCCTTCTAGGAACCTGTTCATTGTCAAGGAAATGATAGATCACTGGGCAATGCCAAATGGAACAAATGTGAATACATTTATGGTGGTGTCCCTGACCCCAGCCACTCCTGCAGATTCCCCTCCGGATGGTATCCACGGTGGAAGTGTCTGAGTGTGGATCCCGGTGGGGAGCACGCAACAGATGTCTTTCTGAATAGCGTTCTTCTAAAGGACCCCGGTGCTCTCCAGGGAACCGTTCTCTCCTACAGAGTCGGCTGCCTAGTTCCGTGGTTGCCTTTGCTTCCTGCAGGACACAGTGACCACGCACGCTGCCAGTGCTGTGCCATTCCCACTCTTCGCTGTAAACCCAACCATTCTTTTTTTTTTTTTTATTGGGAATTTTTAATGTACACCTTAATGTGATTCATTCTGACATGCTTTTTCATTGTGACATTTCCATATATGCATTTTGTTGTACATTATTCATATACGTTCCCCGTTACCCTCTTGTACACTTCCTCCCCCCATGCCACCCCCCCATCAAAGACTTCTCTACCATTTACTTGTCTTTTTATGGTAATATTTTCCTATATATCCTTGGGTTCCAGTTCTGTTTAAGATAGAAACTTTTTCTGCAGTGAACTTTCTTTTTACATTGTCAGTACTATTACATGATTTTTCTAGTAATATCATTCTTAGCTTTTTTTTATTATTATGTTCTGACCTCTGCCTAGGACTTTTTCCTTCTTATAATTTTGATTCAGCTCCCACATATGAGTGAGAACATGTGGTGTTTCTCTTTCTGAGCTTGTGTTCGTTCACTTAAAATAATTTTCTCTAATTCCATCCATTTTGCTGCAAATGGCCTTATTTCATTTTTTTTGATTGCTGAATAGTATTCCATTGTGTATATGTACCATAGTTTTTTAATCCATTCTTTTGTTGAAGGGCACTTTGGTTGATTCCATATCCTTGCTATTGTGAAAAGTGCTGCATTGAACATGGAGATGCAGGTGTCTCTGTGGTATGATGACCCATCTCCCTTTGGGTATATTCCTAATAGTGTTATAGCTGGGTCATACGGTAGATCTATTTTTAGTTCTTTAAGATACTTCCATATTGATTTCCACAGTGATAACCATTCTTCATGTTTGTCTTCAGACTTAGACTTGGGGTTCGTGGGTGTGGCTCATTCCAGAGTCCAGGAACTTTCCATCATCAAAACAAATGGGACCAAGGCAGTTTTTCTATTTCATTGTCAAGAGAAGTGGAGGCACATACGACATTAAAAGAATCATTTGTAAAATCGTGCAGTTATTTGATAGTTTTTGCAGGATGGATTGATCTTTCTCCTGAAATTTCATACATAATAAAATCTGTGTTCTGAATATTTCCAGCCAATGAGTTGAATCACTTATATAGAATTTTGGGGAAGATGATAGTAAAAATATTTCCGGACATTACTCCTGTCTCATTGGGGGAGCTCTGTAATTATCCAGCCCTCTTTATGGGAGCTATAAAAAGTCGATTGTATAATTCATGTAGGAAAATTTCCCTTGCCTTTTCCTGCATTGTTGTTAGGTGCTGTTGACTTGGGTCCAACTCATAGTGACCATGTGTACAATAGGACGAAACACTCCTTGACACTGTGCCATGCCCAGCAACTGCGCCAGTGCTTCTCTGCTATTCAGAGGATTTGCAATGGCTGATTGTTTCTGGATTGCTTTGGGAGTGGATTGTCGCATCCTTCTCCCATTGTTGCAGTGCTAGGGATTGAACCCAGGGTCTCAGAGAGCACAGAGTAGCACTCTACCAACTGAGCAAAACCCCACCTCTTTTCTTACAGTAGGTGATCCATATACAATTTTTGACAGTGTTGATATGTCTATGGTGTTTGTTGTCATGCCCTGCTACCAGCACGGGGTGGGAGTGGGAAGGGGCTTTGCCTATCTTTAGGACCCAGTGCAGGGCCTCTGGGACTTTTTCCATGAAGGGGCAGATAGCTCATGTTTTCAGCTTTGGGGGTGATAAGATCTCTGTAGCAGCTCTTCAGCTCTCATTGCCACGTGAAGGCAGCCAAACAATGCACAAGTTAAGTATGGTCCAGGGTCAATAACACCTTATTGGTGGACATTGAACTTTGAAACTTAGTCTAATTTTCATACGGTATGAAATACTACTTTTGTTTTGATTTCTCCTAGCTTTTTCAAAGTATAAAAACCATTCTTACCTTCTAGGCTGTGCAGCCATGACGCTGGGCTGAATTTGGTCTGTGAGCCGGAATTTTTTTTTTTTTTTTTTTTTTTTGCCGGAATTTTTGACTCTGGTGAGAGCTCAGCTTGTGACTGGACAGGCGCTTGAGTGATGAAGATCACATTTTAAATTAAAATCTTTGTCAAGAAATATTTCACATATACAAGAAATCACAGAGAATAAAATAATCATTTCTAACAGTGAGATTCAACAAACATCATCTCATCATACTGGTTTCAGAATGTTTTTTTTTTTTTTTTTTTTTTTTTGCGGTACTAGGGGTTGAACCCAGGGCCTCGCGCCTGCATGCTCTGCAAGTGCTGGACCACTGAACTGCACCTCA
>VMDO01007941.1:0-15726 GCA_007922755.1 Pedetes capensis
ATTTATATCTTCTAGATGTAACTTTGGTTGGTCATATGTGTTTAGAAATTTATCCATTTCTTCTGTATTTTCACTTTTGGGGGTGTACAAGTTCTCACCGTAATCTCTTGATGATCTTCTGATATTTCGTTGGTATCTGTTGCTACTTTTTTTGGTCTCTAACTTTGAGTCTTCTTTCCTCTCCCTCTCATGCTTTCTTTGGGGCAAAGGGTTAGTCAATCTTGTTTGTATTTTCAAAGAATCAACTCTTAGTTTCACTGATCGAGTTGTTCTATGGTGCTAAGTAAGTCCATGGTTTCTTTGATGATTTTCTGTTTTGATGATCTGTCTATTGAAAAGAGCTGGATATTGAGGTTCCCCTATTATTATTGTATCTGGACCTATGTGTTCCTTTATGGCCAGAAATGTTTGTTATTTTATGTTACTTGTGCCAGTGTTTAGTGCATAAATATTTACTATTATTATGTCTTCTTGGTTGACTATTCCCTTTATTAACATATAGTGACTTGCTTTGTCCCTTCTGATTAATTTAGGATTGAAGTCAAGTTTGTCAGATATCAGTATAGCTATTCATGCTTTTTTTTGGGGGGGGGGCTTCCCCATGCTTGGTATATCATTTTCCAACCTTTTATTTTCAGTCTGTGTGCTAACTTGCGATGATGTGAGTTTCTTGAATGTCACAAATAGAAGGATCATCTTTTTTAATTCAACTGGGTCATGGGTGTCTTATATGGAGAGTTAAGACCATTTATATTTAGGGTTATGATTGGGAGAAGCTTGGTGTTTTGCACAATTTCCTGGTTGTTTTTCTAGTAGGCTGTAGTGTTGCTTATCCTTTGTCTCCTGTTCATAATAGAGTTTTTCTTGTCTATTAAGTTGGATATCCTTGCTTTTTTCTTAGCTTTGGTTTATTCAAGTGCTCCTCTAGTGGTCTTTATTCATTCTTGTGGTCTTGGATTTGTTCCGTTTTTCTTCTTCCATATGTAGGGTTTCCTTAAGCATCCTCTGGAATGTTGGTATGGTGGTCACAAATTGCTTAAGTTTATGTTTATCTTAAAAGGTCTTTGTTTCTCTATTTTAAAGGGTAATTTTTCTGGATATAATATTCTTGGATGGCAGTTATTTGTTTTTAGGATTTGAAATCACTCACTCTATGCTTTCCTTACTTTTAGGGCTACTGATAAGAGGTCAGCTGTTGTTCTGATGGGTGCGTTTGGTGGGTGAGCTGGCATCTTTCTCTTTCAGCCTTTAAAATTCCACTGACTGACTTTACAGAAATAGAAAAAGTGATCCAAAAATTCATATGGAACCACAAAAGACCACATATAGCCAAAACACTCTTAAGCTGCAAAACTAATGCAGGCGGAATCACAATCCTTGACTTCAAGCTATACTATAGGGCAGTGATAGCAAAAACAGCTTGGTACTGGCACAAAAATAGGCCTGAAGCCATGTGGCACAGAACAGAAGACCAAGAAATATCTCAACACACCTATAGCCATCTTATTTTCGACAAAGGAGCAAAGCAAGTAAACTGGAAGAAAGATAGCCTTTTCAATAAATGGTGCTGAGAAACATGGTCATCGGCACGCAGAAAAATGAAAACCAACCCATATCTCTCAATATGCAGGACAGTTAACTCAAAATGGATAAAAGATCTCAACATAAAACCAGAAACTTTAAAATTTACAGAAGACAAGATAGGCAATACACTCCATCATATAGGCACAGGAAAGTATTTCCTTAATAGGACTCCAATTACTCAAGAAATTGCAACAAGAATAGATAAATGGGATTACACGAAATTAAAAAGCTTCTGTACAGTAAAAGAAACAATTAACAGAGTCAAGGAAACCTCCACTGAAGGGGAAAAAATTTTTGCATCCTATAAATCAGACAAGGGCTGGGATTTAGCTCAATTGGTAGAGCGCTGTTCTGCAGTCTCTGAGGTCCCGAGTTTGATTCCCAGCACTGCAAAATGGGAGAAGGATGTGGCAACCCACTCCCAAGGCAATCCCGAAACAGTCCTATGAAACCCTATGAGGGTCACTATGAGTCAGACTCGACTTGATGGCACCTAATAACAGCAACAACATAAACCAGACAAAGGTCTAAATACCAGTATTTATAAAGAATTCAAGAAAAAAATTCCCAAGAAAACAATAATCCAATACACAAATGGGCAAAGGAACTGAATAGACAGTTCTCAAATGAAGAGGTCCGTAAAGCCACAAAACACATGAAAAAATGCTCAATATCCCTAGCCATTAGGGAAATGCAAATTAAAATAACTCTGAGATTTCACCTTACACCAGTAAGAATGGCCAAGATCAATAAAACAAATAACAACAAATGCTGGCGAGGTTGCAGGGAAAAGGGAACACTCTTACATTGTTGGTGGAGCTGTAAATTGGTCCAACCACTGTGGAAATCAATATGGAGGTATCTTAAAAAACTAAAAATTAATCTACCATATGACTCAGCTATAATAATACTGGGAATTTACCCAAAGGGAAATGTGTCATCATACCACAGAGACACCTGCATCTCCAGGTTCAATGCAACACTTTTCACAATAGCAAGGATATGGTATCAACCAAAGTACCCATTAACAGAATGGATAAAAATCTATGGTACATATACACAATGGAATACTACTCAGCAATAAAAAAAAAAAAGAAAGAAAGAAAGAAAGAAGACAGAAAGAAAAAAAAAGAAAGAAAGAATGCCATTTGCAGCAAAATGGATGGAATTGGGGAAAATTATTTTAAGTGAATGAACACATGCTCAGAAAGAGAAACACCACATGTTCTTACTCATATGTGGAAACTGAATCAACATTATAAGAAGGAAAAAATCCTACACAAGGTTGGATCATAATAAAAGAAAAAAAATCTGAGCATGGTATTATTATAGATGGTCTAGAAAATGCATATAATAGTTCTGACAAGGTAAAAAGAAATTTCACTACAGAAAAAGCTTCTATCTTAAACAGAACTGGGAACCAATGAAATATAGAAAAATATTACCATAAAAAGACAAGTAAATTGAAGAGAAGTCTTTGATAGGGGGGTGGGATGGGGGGTGGAAGCGCACAAGAAGGTAAGGGGCAACCTATATGAATAATGTACAACAAAGTGCATATATGGAAATGTCACAATTAAAACCATGTCAGAATGGATCACATTAAGGTGTACATTAAAAATTTCCAATAAAAAAAGGAAAAAAAATATTGCTATCCAATAATCAGGAAAAACTAGGGTTGGGGTTTAGCTCAGCTGGTAGAGTGCTGATTGAGGCCCTGGGTTCAACCTCCAGCACCACAAAAATGGGAGAAAGACCTGGCAAACCACTCTGAAAAGAATCCCCTCAAAAATCAACCACTGAAAACTCTATGAGCATCTCTATGAGTCGGACCTCACTCAACAGCACCTAACAGCAGCAAGGAAATACTAAAAGGAAAAATTGTTAAAAATTTGACAAATGAGAAGAAGAAAATTTTAAAGTAAGAAAGGGGGAGGAAAAGAGAAAAACAGAACTGATTGGTTCCATCTAGGTGTCTATCACCCAGGTCCTTCTTAGTAAATCCTGCCTACCCTCCAAATGTTGTCGAATATCAGATGCAGCCTTGACTCCCCACTGTTGTAGATTAGTTCGCAGGGAAAGGGTGCACACTCCTGTTCCCTCTATACACCCATGGAGTGGTCTCCTTTTGTCCCTTTGGGCTCTTCCATCCCACAGACAATGGGCTGGGATTTAGCTCAGTTGGTACAGTGCTGCTCTGCAGTCTCTGAGGTTCTGAGTTTGATTCCACTACTGCAAAAATGGGAGAAGGATGTGGCAATCCACTCCTGAGGCAATCAGGAAACAATCAGCCATTGAAGACCCTATGAGGGTCACTATGATTTGGAAACAACTCAATGGCACCTAACAACAACAACAACATACCACCGAATGTCACAATCCTCTGTCTACTACACCACCTTGACCTAGAGGTCTGTGCTACCACTCAGACATTCTCACCCATCTGCCAGGCTCAATGGCTCCAGCAGATATGCATACAGCCCAAACCAGCTATGCCACTGGGAAGTCCACGTTTAGGGGTACCTGGTTATGGCTTATTCTTCTGGTTGTGTCTACGGCACACTAATGTGTCTGTTTAGGAACTATGCTGGTTCCCAGCTCTGTCTGGACACTGTCTCCTTAAACACTATGCCCAATTCTGGACTCTGGCTATCTCACAATTGATAATTGCATGCACATCTGTTCCACCTCTGGGTGTTGTGATGCAGTGTTCCCAGAGCCTCTCTTCACTGATTAGTTCCTGTTTATCACCAGTCTGTTCTGCAGGGCAGGGGGACAATAGTTTATCTTTTCTTTCCCTGCCAAGTCACTGGTTGCTGCGTTTTTGTAGCCAATTATGCTCACTCTGTCTCCCTTGACAGGTCTTTTGTTATCTGCTACTGAGATTATCTTCACACCTCTTTTGGATTCTCTGCTTTTTTTCTATTTTTCTCTGTTCAGGATAAAGTCTGTATTTTGCTATTTTAACTCTCCTGTTTCACTGCATCTCTCAGAGGGTGCTTTTAATTCACGATCTTGATCAGAAGTCAGAACCTGTTTTCAGATTCACTGATTTCCTTTGTTTTTGCTTTTTGTTAATTTTATTGACCAATACATTTTTATATTTTTTTCCATTAGCTTTACATTTATTCTTTTTTTTTTTTTTTTTTTGGTGGTACTGAGGGTTGAACCCAGGGCCTCGCACCTGCATGCTTTGCAAGTGCAGGACCACTGAGCTGCGCCCCAAGCCCATTGTTTTTTACTTTTTTGAGACAGGGTCTTGCTAAGTTACACAGACTGCCTCTGGTCTCGAACTTGCGATCCTCCTGCCTCCGCCTCCTGAGCCGCTGGGATTACATGCATGCGCCACCACACCCAGCGCTATTTATTCTTTTCTTTAGCTTAAGGCAATACTTTGAGCTCTTTATTTCTAAACCAAGCATTAAATCTGCTTTAGCTGCAGCCCACAAGTTTTGATATATTATATTTTCATTTTTGATCAGTACAAAATACATAGTAATTTTCCTTGTGACTTCCTATTGGAAGCATTCTGCTTAATTTCCAAGCATCTGGATATTTTTCTGTTATTGACTTCTACTTTAATTCTATTATAGCTGAAGAACATACTAAGTCTGACTTTTTATAGTCTATATTCCACATGGGGCCTGCAGCTGTACCACTCTGGTGTCTGATCCCATCAGATCTGGGAAGCTAAGCAGGATTGGGCCTGGTTAGTACTTGGATGGGAGACCGCCTGGGAACATCAGGTGCTGTAGTAGGCTTGGGAGAAGGCCCAGCAACCCACTCCCAAAAAACAATCAGCCATTGAAAATCCTATAAATAGCAGAGAAGCACAATAATAGTGTTTCATCTATTGTACATAAGGTCACTATGAGTTGGACACCTACTTGATGGCACCTAAAACAATAACAACATATTCCATATGCACTTGAAATCAATATTTATTTCCCATTTTTCGTTTGAGTGGTCTATTAATGTCAATTCAATCCAACTGATTACTAATGTTGCTTAAGTCTATTGTATCTTTATTAGTTCATACATTAGTTCTGTTACTAAGAGAAGAAATCTGAAGTCTGTAACTATAATTGTGGATTAGTTTATTTCTCTCTTTAGATCTGTCAATTTTTCTTCCATGTACATTGAAATTGTTTTTAGATGTATGCACATTTAAGATTGTTATGTCTTCTTGGTGACTTGTGCTTTCTGTGATTAATGGTCCCACATTTTGCCACAGCTGTAAAAGTTCTTCTCAACATGGTCAAACTCCCTATGGTCTGGACTTAATTTATACTAACAGTTAGGCCTTCCCACAGATGTCCTCTCAGGGCTTCCCTTCCTGATTGTTTTGAGAATTCTCCTTTTCTCTCTTCTGAATTGGAACCCCAGTTTCCTGTATCCTTGATATTGCTGTAATTGGATTTTACGTTATTTTGATGGAGTACAGCTCCAGTAACATCCCAAGAAAATGTCGATTTGAAGCAAATATTTCAGGTCTTTGTACATCAAAGGCTTTATTCTATCTCATTGTTTGTTTGCATTCTGTACAACTTAAAATGCAAGTTAAAAGTTTCCCAAAGAAATCTGAAGACAATTTTTTCTATCTTCTAAGCTTTAATTTTATTTTCCAAGTCATATTCTGCATTGAAAAAGTGTTGCTATCATGTTAATTCCTAAGAGTGCTTGCTTAGTTTTTTGTTCATGTTGCATGGAGACAATATCTTACATTTGTATAGGTATTATTGGTACATTTTTTTGAAGACTACCCCTGTCCATGGGTTAGTAACCTAACCCACAACAAATGGAGAAATCTAGCCCATGTTTTGTTTTTGTATAGCTAGCAAGGTAGTAGTATTTTCATTTTAAGGGATTAAGGGAAAATAAGAGAAAAATATGTGACAGACCATATGTAGCCTGGAAAATCTAAAATTAATTCTGTCTGCCTCTTTACTGAAAAAGTTAGCCAACCTTCGCCCCATTTTATTGCACTGTTTTTGTTTTCTCTGAATTCTTCTAATCTGTTTTTATTTGTTGTCTTGGACTTGTTTTCCCATTATTTTGGACTGTTTTTCATGTCTGACACATTGAATATCTAGTGAAGACTGTCCACATTTATTTAACACTAAGGCACTAAAACACTGATTGGCAGCTCCGTGTGTATTGAAAGTGCCTATAAGCTGGGGGGTGGGGTGGTGCTATAGCGTCATCTGGTAGGAACAGGGCCACTTTATAGGTACTTTCTATAGAATGGCCAATTTCCCTAAAGAGGAGCACTGCACATCATTCACATTTATCTCTTACAAAAGCTTTAAGACAAATTGTTATCTTACTCAGAGGTGAAAGAAAGAGCTGGAGTTCGCACATTCAGTAGGTAGAAGTCCTGTACATAATATGTATGTATTAGATTCCATCTTCCTTAGCTGTATCTGGTATTAAATAACACAGATTTTTTTTGTTTAACCTTTCAAGAAGTAAATCTCGGTCAGGGAGAGGGTTTTCTACCTGCTTCTTATCCTAACTTACAACCAATACTCCTGTTTTTAATCTTACTTTCATTAACACTTTAGAGTTCCTTAAGTCCTAAATTTTTCCATGAATAAATCTGGAAGTTCTTACTGGTTTTCATCCCTATAGATTTAAATTTCAGCTTTTTCTTGCCTGCTAAGTCATTTAGTCTCTCAACTGTTTTTCATTGTGCAAAATTTGATAACATCTTTTGTCATTGTCTCTTCTTTTATTCTTTGTAACTTTGACATTTTTATTCCTTCACTGCCATAATATTTTGAGGGAGTGAAGATTAACATAAACATTCAATTTTTCCACAAGGACTTTTAAAATGTAAATTTCACATGACATTACTATTTGACATTATTTTAAAGTAAATGACAGGTTCCAATGCAACAGACCACATACGTAGGATAGGAAGACAATAAATGTCAGTACTATAGAACAGTGTTGATAATCAATTGAAAGTCAGGATGCCACTCTACTTTGGGTCTACATTGATTTGTGTTAAAAGTGTCCTTTGGTAAATAGGTATTTAAGCTAACAAAACAGTTAAGACAAAAAAGGTTTCACTTTTTCTTTTTTTGTTGTTGTTTTCATATTGCTTTGCTCAAATAAATTATGTTCACTTAAGGAAAGATTATACTTTTTGTAAATTAGACTTGTAAGAACATTCAGTGCAGTTATAATTTGGTTGCAAAACCATCTGGTATGTTTTGGAAGGCTGTTATTGTATTTCATGGACTTATATTACTCCAAATAATTCTAACAGTCACATGTAGGCTTTTAAAAAAGATAACATTAAAGTAATCAGTTGGTATCTGCTTACTTTATATTTTCTAAATGTGTCTCTTATAAGAATAGTGCCTCATAGAAGTACCTTTTCTGTTAATTAATATGCAGTGTGATTTTTATTAATGATGTAAAACATTTACTGGATTGTTTTTAATTTTTAAAGACTTTAACTTATTAAAAGGATATGTTCCTTTGTAACAAATTGCTACTTGTTGCCATTGTCTCCCTGAAAAAAAAAATTCAATAAAATAAAGATGAGGCTATTTTTAAAAGTTAATAAAATACTAAAGGCATATTATTATATATCAATACGAAAATGAATAATTTTTATGATATTCTGGAAAAACATGTTTTGAAGCTCTAGAAGCTCTCTGGCAATGCAGAATAGTGAGGAAAACAATGAACCTAGCATTTTCCACTAATTTAACAAGAATTCCTGAAGCATCTATGTCCTAAATTGAGACATAGTTGGTTGCTGAGAATACAGAAATGTATAACACCTATTCAAGGAAGGAAACATATATAAAGAGGCTATTACACTACAATGAGGTATATGCTATAATAGAGATGCTGTACAAAATGCCATGGGTTCACTAAGCTGTAAAAAATTCTAGCTGGAGAAATAAAAGAAGTCCTCATAAAGGATAGGACTTTCAACTAAGTTTTGATTGATAAGTATGCCAAAAGAATAATATAGTAACTTAAATGCCAAAGCAAAGAGTAATGACTAGATATGGTATGTTTAATAGTTTAGCATGAGATGTTCATGTTTAATGATAACATTTTTTGTGGACAGAAGTAGGGTGAATGGATGAAAAAGCAGGTCTGGTGGTTTAAAAATTGGGCAATGCCAAGATATGAAGGGCTATTTAATAGCTATATGACCTTAGCCAAGTAATTTAGTCTCTCATAACCAGTTTGAAAACAAAACAATAAAATAAAATAGAGTACCAACATGCATTGCTATTGGAAGAGATCAATGGAAAATTCAAATGAGATAACATGTAGGAAAAGTTTATAAATCACAAAGAATATAAATGTAACTTTTACTTAATGGTTTCTTGAAATTCAAAGTTTTATTTATATTACAAAGAAAACATCCGGGGGTGGTGGCGCATGCCTATAATTCTAGTAACTTGGGAGGTGCAGACAGGAGGATCACAAGTTCGAGACCCAAGGCAGTCTGCGCAACCCTGTCTTGAAAAAAGGAAAAAAAATGGGCTGAGGGTGCAGCTCAGTGGTACAGCACTTGCAAAGCATACAAGCACGACGGCCTGGGTTCAACCTCCAGAACCACAAAACAAACAAAAAAAAAGGAAAACGATCAGTATAGGGAAGATTATTTTCCCAAAATTGAGTATAATGATAGTGACTAAAAGTCAAAAATCTTAAAATATATATATTCAAGCTTCCGTGCGAACTATGAGATGAATACTAAAATTCAAACAGAACAGGTCAATCAGCAGGAATAGAGAAGGAAAGCAACTTGCAGTGCAACCTGATGCCAAGTAAAATGGGATTTCTTGGCAGAGAAGGGCAGCAGGATATCAGTAGCTTAACAATAGAAGTGAGCCATCCAGTTTGAAGAGAAACACACAAAACACACTTTGAATCCTGAGCAAGGGTGGGGTGATATGTTCTGGGACTTAAATCTTTGTAATCCTACTTCACTGCTGCTGTTGTTAGGTGCCACTGAGTTGTGTCCAACTCATAGTGACCCTCATAGGGTTTTCAATGGCTCATTGTTTCGAGATTGCCTTGGAAGTGGATTGCCACATCCTTCTCCCATTTTTGCGGTGCTGGGAATTGAACTTGGAACTTCAGAAACTGCAGAGCGGTGCTCTACCATGTGAGCTAAATCCCTCTGGTCTGCTTTTGTGTAGACCATCTAAGTGCACAAGTTAACTATGGAAAAACCTAAATTCTGGATTAAGTTAGGTCAGATTAGGGTTACCTGTGGGTCTTCTGTTTGAATTGCAAATGTCACATGGTCATGTTCTCATGATTTTATTATTAAGCTCTTTCTTTTATTTGAATTATTAGAACACCTTATAGCTTCCCTTGTTGTTGTTGTTAGGTGCCGTCGAGTCTTGTCCGGCTCATAGCGACCCTCACAGGGTTTTCAATGGCTGATTGTTTCGGGATTGCCTTGGGAGTGGGTTGCCACATCCTTCTCCCATTTTGCGGTGCTGGGAATTGAACTCGGAACCTCAGAGACTACAGAGCAGCGCTCTACCAACTGAGTTAAATCCCAGCCCCTATAGCTTCCCTGGGAAATGAAATATTACATGGAAAAGCTAATTACAATTTAACAAATAGAGACTATACATTTTTTAATTAGTTTGCATAAAAATCTAATTACAACATTTATAAATTAGAAAGTTTATAAATTAGAAAGTTTAGAAGTTGATGTCCTACAATAAGAAATTATAATAAAAAAAATGATGATTTAAAAATTTATTCCAAAGCTGGGCGCAGTGGCGCATGCCTGTAATCCTAGTGGCTCAGGAGGTTGAGGCAAGAGGATAGCAGTTGAGACCAGAGGCAGTCTGCATAACTTCGTGAGACCCTGTCTCAAAAAACTGAAAAAAACTAAAAAAAAAAAAAAAAAAAAAAAAAAAAAAAAAAAAAAAAAAAAAAAAAAAAAAAAAAAAAATCTAAAAGTGGGGGGCTGGGCGTGCAGCTCAGTGGTACAGCACTTGCAAAGCATGCAAGCACGAGGCCCTGGATTCAAACCCCAGTACCACAAAAAACAAAAACAAAACAAAACAAACAAAATGTTATTCCAGCTGGGCATGGTGGCACACACCTATAATCCTAGCAACTTGGGAGGTAGAGGTAGAAGGATTGCAGGTTTGAGACCAGAGGCAGCCTGTGTAACTTAGCAATATCCTGTCTTCAAGATAAAAAAAGAGTGGGGGGACATGGGAGCTAGGGGTTCAGGGGCAGAGAACTTGCAAAGTATGCATGAGGCCCTGGATTAAGGCCTCTGGTTCTAAAAAAAAAAAAAAAAAAAAAAAAAAAAAAAAAAAAAAAAAAAAAAAAAAGAATTCCACAGAGCACAAAACTTAATAGGCCAGAATCCTTAGAAAAAGGAAAATTATAGGGCTGGGGATGTAGCTCAGTTGTTAGAGCACTTGCCTAGAATATACAAAGCCATATGTTCAATCCCCAGCATTAACAAAGAGTGTGGATAGAGAGAGAGAAGACGACAGAGGGAAAGTGAGGAAAAGAGAGAGAGGGAGAGAGAAAGAGGCAGGGAGGGAAGGATAAAGAAAGAGAGAGTGTGTGAAAAAGAGAAAAAGAGGATTATTATAATTGAATGTTTACTTGATATTAATTCTTTAGTCCATGATGATGGCTTGTTTTAACCCTTACTGAGTGATTTGCTAAATGCTGTTTTCCCATCCGTTGCTTTCTTTGCACAAAAGAATAAAAAATGGCACAATTCCATGATCTAACTGGGCACTGTAATAGATTTTGTTTGTATTTAATAAAAGTAATTTAACAGTTACAAGGATTCTACACATCTTCAGTGACTAAAAGTACATTTTGTAAAAGAATACCTCCTCACTGGCTGGTATATCAATTTTGTTCCTTGACCTTTACAAGAGGGATAAACAATTTTTATCTATAAAATCATACCTTGGTTTTGATGTTCACATTACAAAATGTTCTGGTTTGTTGGTGAGCTTCCTTTAATAAACATTTAGTGAGCACTTTTGCACATCATCATTATTTAACCAATCAAAAATTTCTTTGAACTTAAGCCAGCTGAGTTTTGTTTTAGGTCTAATTTATTGTATTTACTATTTTCAACTTCCACTTGTGACATCTAATATGAAAAGTATACCAACATTCTAGTTAAGTAAAATTTTACATTTGTTTAAAAAAAAAAAAAGTAAAGTAGCTGGGTGTGGTGGCTCAATCCTGTACTCCCAGCAACTTGGGAGGCAGAGGCAGGAGGATGGCAGGTTTAAGGCCAGAGGCAGCCTGCGTAACTTAGCAAGACTCCATCTCAAGATAAAAAACATAAAAAATGGGCTAGAGGGTAGAGTTCAGTGGTATAGCACTTGCAAAGCATCTTTGGGGCCCTGGGTCCAACCCCCAAGTACTGGGGGAAAAAAATGAGGAAAGTGGCAGCCAGGTACAGCCACGTATACCTGCAGCAGCTTAGGAAGCAGAGGCAGGAGGATCCTGAGTTCAAGGCCAGAGGCAGCCTAGGTAACTTAGCAAGAGCCTGACTCAAAATAAAAAAAATTAAAAAAAATTAAAAAGGGGGCTGGAGGTACAGACCAATAAAGCTATTGCAAAGTATGTGCAAGGTCCTGGGTTCAACCCCCAAGTTCTGGGGGGGGAAAAAAAAGTAAAGTAGCAATACCATTCTACATATCCCTGGCCACAGATAAAACTACAGTAACATTATAATAGATTTTATTCTACTTACCTACCTAGGGCCTGGTTTAAGGCCCTATATGCTTGAATTTCGTACCACTGACGGCCAGGCAAAAGACCTCTCAGTTTTGAGTGGTGATCATTGTATTTTCGCTTTAGTTCAACCTAGTAATTAAAAAAAAAAAAAATGTAACAACTAAAGCTTTTTAAAAGTCATATTAACTTCTAACATCTTAAATGTTATTTTTTAGAGTAAAGAGATACTTTGTTTTTCAGTATTTTTCATTTAAGTTTTTACTTATCTTTACATTCCCTAAATTCTCTCATGCACAAAATTAGCTGTGTAATGACAATCAGTTTTATTCAGATTATTTATACACAATAAAATTCACACTCTTTCAAAGTTTAAGTAGATGAGTTTTAACAAACCACACAATCACAATATAGAACATTTTCATCACTGCTAAAATTTCCTCCTATCTTTTTAGTTGATTTCCTTCCTCTACTTTTGGTCCTATCAACCACTAATCTGCTTTCTGTTTTGCTTTTTCTAGAATTTCATGTAAATGTTATCATACAGTATGTGATCATTAGTTTCTTTTTTCACTTAGCATACTTCTGAAATTCATCCATGTTAAATTGTATGAGTTTATGTTTATGCAGTCTGATAATCTCTGCTTTGTAATTGGGATACACAGCTCATTTAATGTTGTTGCTATGATTGGGTTTAAGATTACTCTCTCTTTATTTTTTTTCTATTTGTCCCATTCACTTTTTATTTTTTGGATTGATTAAAAAACTTCCTGTGTTGCTTCTATTTTATTTCGACTATGGATTTAGCTCAGTTGGTAGAGTGCTGCGCTGCAGTCTCTGAGGTCCTGATTCAATTCCCAGCACCGCAAAAATGGGAGAAGGACGTGGCAACCCACTCCCAAGGCAATCCTGAAACAGCCATTGAAAACCCTATGAGGGTCGCTATGAGTTGGATACCGACTCGATGGCACCTAACAACAACAACATTAGATTATTAGCTATCTGGTTTTTTTAGTGATTGTTCCAAGGTTTACAATATACATTTTTAACTTATCACAGTCTACCTTTAAACAGTATTATACCACCTTGTGCTGGGGTTTAGCTCAGTTGGTGGAGTGCTGCTTTGCACTTTCTGAGGACCCAGGTTCGGTTCTCAGCACTCAAAAATGGGAGAAGGATGTGGCAGCCCACTCCCAAAAAACAATCCTGAGACAATCAGCCAATGAAAAGTCTCTGAGGGTCACTATGACTTGGACCTGATTTAACAACACCTAACAAGTACAACATACCACCTTACATATGGTATAATAGCTATATAATATACTACTATTTCCCTTTCTTGTGTTTTGTGCTATAGTTGCCATACATTTTAGTTTTACAAATGCTATAAACCCATAAAATGTTGTGATTATTTATACTTTAAATAGTACCTTATCTTTTACTTTTAAATAAAATTTTAATTTTGAAATAAATTTAGATTTATGAAAAACTTATAAAGGCAATACAGATGTTTTGTGCCCTTACTCAATTTTCCCTAATCTTAATGTGGAACGTATACTAGGCAACATATATCAAATTAAGAAATTAATATTGAAATATTACTTTCAACTAGTATTTTTTTTTCATATTTCTACTTTTTCTATTAATACATTTTTCTTTTTTTTTCTTCTGGTACTTGCATGCTTTGCAAGTGCTGTACCACTGAGCTGCTCCTCCAGTCCAGTAATACATTTTTCTAAAAATGCATTTCTTTTAAAAGATAAAGCATTTACCCAAAGGTTTACCATTTCTGGCACTCTTCATTTCCTTGTATAGATTTAAGTTTCCGTTTGACATCATTTTCTTTCTACCTGAAGAGCTTCCTTTAAAATTACTTAATCTGAGTTTGTTGGCAAAGAATTTCAGCTTTTCAGTTCTTGTTTTTCTGAAAAGCCTTTATTTATCTTCATTCTGGAGAAATTTTTCTCATGGGATCAAGAATTATCAGTGGACAGGTTTTTTTCTTTCAGTACTTTAAAGATATTTCCTAATGCTTTTCTTATTTGCATAGATCTGAAGAGAAATCTGCTCTTGTCCTCTTTGTCTCATCATTCTTTAGTGGCTTTGGACTGAATTATGATGTGTTGTGTGTCTTCTACTTGAGTTCCATTAAACTTCTAAGATCTGTGAGGCTTATTAAAGAGGAAAAAGCCAAAACTTTCTCTAAGTTTCCAGCTCCTGAGAAGAATATAATAATCTACCCAGAGAAGAGAAATATGTTTGAGGAAAAAGATAAATTTGGTTTAACTCATGCTAAAGAAATAATTAGTTAATCTACTATGAAACAGCAGGAATTGCTACTTTTACCTAGTCTACTCTAAAGATTAATATCTATGTAGTATTCCTGGACAGGCATATTAAATACCATATTTTTGTAGTACAAGCCTAATTAAAGGTACAAAATTATAGTTCCTTTCTTGGAAAATTTTTGGATTTTCAAGATAAATTACCAGAATTGTTACTTTTAAGAAGTTGTAAAGTGCATGGTAGCACACATGCTACCCGCACTTGCGAGACTGAGACAGGAAGATCACAAGTTCAAGGCCAGCCTGCACTATATAGTGAGTTTCAGGTTGTTGTTATTGTTGTTGTTAGGTGCCACTGAGTCGGTATCCTACTCATAGCGACCCTCATAGGGTTTTCAATAGCTGACTGTTTTGGGATTGCCTTGGGAGTGGGTTTAGCCTGGGCTATATAGCAAGACCTATCTCAAAACCAACAAAAAAAGATGTTGTAAAACTACTCAAGGAAACCCAGCCTTTTCAGTGCTGTCTATATAGGTTAAGCATTCATAATCAGAAAGTCTGAAATACAAAATGCTACAAAATCTTAAATTTTGGGGGCAAGACACCTGACCCCTTGTGACAGGGCACAGTCAAAATGCAAACACACTAAAAATAATGTATAAAATGACCTTCAAGCTATGTGTGTAAGATATATATGTAAATAAATGAATTTTGTGTTTAGACTTGAGTCCCATTCCTAAGATATCTCAGTATATATATATGCAAATATTCCAAAATCTGAAAAAGTCTGAAATCTAAAACACTCTAGTCCATGTATGTCAGATAATGGATACTAAAGCTGTAATTCTATTAATCTTTTCAAGCAAAAGGACATGCTTTAGGAAGGAAAACAGAACAATCCACTTCTGATAAAGAGCCTTCAAACTGATAGGAAAAAAATTTATATTCCCTCAATAGAATCTGTCAAATGTTTTAAAACTTCATAATTAGAATATAAAGAAAACAAGCTGTTTTTAAAAGTAGCACAAATAGTAAATAATGTGGCAGCACAGTGAATATTAGATAACATCTAAAAATGATTTTTGAAAATTCAGCAATAAAGTACATCATATTTGGAGACTGCCTGCAGCTG
>VMDO01007941.1:15826-28878 GCA_007922755.1 Pedetes capensis
AGCTAAGCAGGGTCGGGCCTGGTTAGTACCTGGATGGGAGACCGCCTGGGAACACCAGAAGCTGTAGGCTTGGGAGAAGGACCTGGCAACCCCCTCCCAAAAATCAATCTGCCATTGAAAACCCTATGAACAGCAGAGAAGCACTGACAGTAGTGTTTCCCCTGTTGTACAGAGGGTCGCTATGAGTCGGATACCGACTTGACGGCACCTAACAACAACAACAACATTTGGAGATTAGAAGAATACTTTAAAAATTCTACCCAATTGAGAAAAATATATATACTTCCTCATTTCCTCTCTTTTTCTTATTTTGTGGTGCTGGGAATTGAACTCAAGGCCTCACGCATGCTAGTCAAGTGCTCTACTCCTGAGCTACATCTTCATTCTCACAGTTTCTCTTCTTTAACAGTATTTTCCTCAAATAAATTTGAGTGTGTGTGTTGGGGCGGGGCAGGGGGTGCTGGGGATTGAATCCAGAGCCTTGCACTAGGCAAGTTGCTCACCAAGTTGCCAAGGCTGGCCTTGAACTATGTAGCCCAGAAGGCTGGCCTAGAACTTGGAATCCTCCTGCCTCAGCCTCCCAAGTAGCTGGGATTATAGGCATGCACTACTACACCTGACTAAATTTGACTTCTATACTTCAGTAGACCTAACAGTTAAGGAATTTTCAAAACTGTATATGCCACAGACAAATACTCTATAATGAAGACTATTCCTATGACAACTGTTGTTCGAGGAAATACTATTTATAAATGAAATATTTAGAGATAATGTAGCAACTATTAAATAAGTAAAATTATGTCTCCGTGGCCTTTTATTTTTCATTAAAATAAGTGAACTTTTCTGTATGACTACACTATTTCATTTCTTTCGAATTTTCAAACTTTTTAACAATTCAAAAAACCTTTAAAATACTGCCAATATTTTATCTAGGGAAATTATTTAGAAAAAAAGTAAAAACAAACCCAAACAACAACAAAAACTTGAAATGAAACATAATATAAAAGTTAACTTTGAAATTTTTTATGTAAAAATGGATTTTGAAAAATTAATAACAAAAATTATCTTTGAGGAATCACAATTAAGGAAAAAAAAAAAAAACTTAAGGGTTTAGAAAACGTAAGAAGCCAGAACACTTCATTCTAACCACATCAGAATCTATTTCATTGTATGCTTAGTGATTATCAGGCATGAAGATCAATGCCCAATTTAAAATGACATACAGCATATGTGAAAAAGCCAGTTTCTCCTGCCAGCAAATAGCCTAAATGTTAAGTAAACCAAAGGCTGGAAGGGATTAGTTGAAATGTCAAAAGACAACCTTTTGCTTTTACCTGCTCATCCTTATAAACACGTTCTTATTCCCCAGGCATGCTTTCCAAACAAATAGCTTCATCATGAAGCAGCAGAAGGCCCAAGGCAAGCTCTGCCATCTTGTAACTGTCAAAGAAATTAGTCTTTGATCTATTTGGGAGGTCATGTCCACATTCACATTAGCTATATAGTCTATCAACATTATACCTGTTGACCAATGCTTCTTTAATGTCTAATGAGACAGGCATTTTATATTACAAAAGTTAACTGTGAATGTTTTTTCTAAGTTTTGATAGAAAGTAAATACCATAAACTGAGCTCAAGTGTGGTTTGGAAAGATGATCTTTCAGACCATTTAACATTACTTTTCAAATACATTTTATGTGTCTTCCCGAAAATAAAAAGTTATCCTTAGTTATACTATCTGGAAGGAGTTTAAACCACTTTTTCCCCATCCCTAATAAATTAGTGTATGTGTGTATAATTTTGGAGGGGTGTTTGAACAGACAGGGGAAGGTAAACTGTCTTATCAAAGACTGCACATTGAAGACCCATCATTGTGTTTTGTGTGCCCCTTAGTATGGCTTAAGATAATATTTGTCAATATCTAAAAATTTGGCTGTTTTACCACCGTCCTTAACTGGCTCATTCATTTAAATAACTGTTTAACTCATGTAGCTGACGGAGTTTGCAATCCATTGGTTCAGACATTGCATGGATTCATAAAAATTCCTTTTGATTACTAGATTTCAACGTTCACACAAAATGAAAAGCATCCTTATTTTGATTTCTAAACAAAATGTATCTGCATCAAAATTTAACCTAACTGATGTAGTAGTAGGAGATCCTTAATAGTAAAGATATTGATAATCAAGACTGAGGTGGTATTAACAGAATTGAGAAAAAATAAGCCAATAAACAATATTCAAGCAGAAATTACATAATGTTGTATTTTGATTTTTACCCTCACATTAAAACATACTTACAATCAAACAGTAAGTTCCTTGAATTTTCCATGCCTGAATTTTATTAGAAACAGCAGGAACAGACAATATAAAATGATCAAAAGGATTATATTCCATACGTCAGCAACAAATTTAGGTCATGATTTTAAACTTTAGATTATTTTTTCAACTTTCACTCAAACCCAACAGGGTTGGCTTTAAATAACTGTACAAGAGTAGCCTTTTATAAATTTTAAAAGTAGTTTCTAAAGAAATAAATGTTACTTTTTTTTTTTTTTTTTGGTGGTACTGGGGGTTGAACCCAGGGCCTCATGCTTGCATACTTTGCAAGTGCTGGACCACTGAGCTGCACCCTCAGCCTTTTTTTTTTTTTTTTTTTTTTTAGTTTTGAGACAGGGTCTCGCTAAGTTCCACAGACTGCCTCTGGTCTCAAACTTGCGATCCTCCTGCCTCTGCCTCCCGAGCTGCTGGGATTACAGGTGTGCGCCACCATGTTCAGCATAAATATTACTTCTCATTACTTCATATGAAAGATGGTGTATTTTATCCTAACTCACATAAATACGTATTATGATTTTGGTAATAAATGCTTTTGTGAAAGCACCAATTTAAGCAGAATATAGTATTTTTGTTGTATGAAAGCTTAAAGACAGAAGTTTAAACCTCCAAGTAAGACAAAGAACAAATAATCAGCTAAACTCACTAGTTAAAAATATTAAGAAATCTCTGCTTTAGAAAAATAAACACATTTGTCTAGCAAATACTCAAGAAGAATAGTTTTAACTCTAGCCAAGGTACAAGGCTTAAAACCTAAACATTTATAGTACACCAAATCTGGAAGACAGAGACTGTGCGTTAGAGACATTTATTGCTCCATATCACTGTAGTGTAAGCACTTTTATCACTGTATCACAATATAAATTCCAATGGTGAGAGTTCTAAACTCAGCATAAGATACTATAATATGAAATAATTTAACTAGATAAATGGAATATGGTTGGTTATATTTCATCTGGCATATTTTCAAGATTTCTGAAACACTGAGTTAACCAAATATAGTACATATTTATTTTTAATAAGGGCAAAAAGTTTCTGCCAAGAGTTAAGAAAGTAGGCAGGCTCCTTTAAAAAAAAAGTATTAGAAATAGTTTTTAATTGTTACTTACTTTCTGTTATATTAGGACTTAACAATCAACCAAGAAACAAGAACTGAGACATAGTAACTACAATATAACTTATTTCAGACATGCTTTAAGACTTTGGATAAGACACTCTTTGTAGAGCAATCCATGTGTCATAAATTGTGTCAAAAAAACCCTGAAAATTTTGAATGTAAGAAACAAGGTTGGAGTGTGTGGTTCAGGGGTAGAGTACTTGGCCAGCATGCACAGGGCCCTAGGTTCATAGGTGCAATCCACAGCACCACAAAGAGACTCGGGGTAGGGGAGAGAGAAAGAGGGAGGGAGGGAGGGAAAGGGAGAGAGAGAGGGGGAGAAAGAGAGAAAGGGGTGGGGGAAAAGAGAGACACATACACAATATATATTCCTTCCAAATCAAGTATCTCCTGTCCTCCACATATTCAACATCACCAGTTAAAATAATTTAGCTTGTGGCTACTATCCAGAATAGTTATTGGGTACTCAGTAACATTTACACAATCCCAAGAAATACTTTGACAAAAATGATGTGAAAACAATTCAGTCAGGATGAAGCATTAGATCTTAGTTTTTTATTATTATGAAAACAATTTGTCAAGATAAGAGCATAGGGCAAAAGAAATTAATATTTTCCTATTAAAATCAATATAGTTAATATTTTAAAACACACAGGAAATCTTAATACGACTATTCTGTAAAGAACTAAGCTTAATTTTTTAAAAAAGAATAATAGGCTTTAAGCCAGGCATGGTGTCACATGCCTATAATCAGCACTGGGAGGCTGAGGCAGGATTGTGAGTTGAAGGCCAGTCTGGGCTACATAATGAGATTGTTTCACTCCTTCCCACCCCCTCAGAAACAAAAACAAAAAAACAAACACACACACACAAAAACAAAACAAAACAAAACACCAAAAAACCAGAAA
Organism: Pedetes capensis; assembly: GCA_007922755.1. Lineage (NCBI taxonomy): Eukaryota > Metazoa > Chordata > Mammalia > Rodentia > Pedetidae > Pedetes > Pedetes capensis. Next base: position 20,188 of record VMDO01007941.1, read on the forward strand.
TAGGCTTGATGGCTGTTTACTGAGGCTATCCTATCCATGTTAAGATATTGCTCAGGGCTGGGCACAGTGGCACACACCTGTAATCCCAGCAACTCGGGAGGCAGAGGAAAGAAAATCACAAGTTCAAGACCAGAGGCAGTCTGTGTAATTTAGTGAGACCCCGTCTCAAAAAGATAAAAAAAAAAAAAAAAAAAAAAAAAAAAAAAAAAAAAAAAAAAAAAAAAAAAAAAAAAAAAAAAAAAAAAAAAAAAAAAAAAAAAAAAAAAAAGGGCTAGAGGTGCAGCTCAGTAGTATAGCACTTGCAAAGCACGCAAGCATGAGGACCAGGGTACAACCCCCAGTACTGCAAAAAATAAAAATAAAAAAGATATTGCTCAGATATACCTGAAAATGCTTAAATTACTACCTCTAAATAAAATGCCACCACTCATGCTATAGTCTATTTTGAGGAAAGAAGTATAGTGGCTTGGAGTTGAAACGATTGACACTTATCAGTTGTTTGACCTTGGGTACATCTCAGTCTTCCCATAAAGCTTCCTTTCTGAGATTCTTCTCTAAAAAGAGAAAAATAATTCCTGCCAACCTTACCACACAGATTTGGTTGAATAAAAGACAATGATCATGAAACAGTAAAATATATATTACAGCAAGTGAGCTAAAGTCCTCATTTATCTCATATTTCTGAAACCCAATGTGGATTTTGGTGAACTTTTTATTCTATCTTAGTATAATGTTGCATGTATGTGAAAAAAAAGCCATAGGATCATGTAGGTTATGTAGTCATCATTTTAGGCTGTTGACCCCAAATCCAGGTTTTAACTCCTGGTACTCTGACTATACTATGAAATATATAGGCACATTATTTTATTTTAATTTTTGCAGTACCTGGGGGTTGAACCCAGGGTTTTGCGCATACTTTGCAAGCATTCTATTACTGAGCTGCACCTCCTAGTCCACTTAAAAAAAATATTTATGTTGAGTCAGGGTCACGCTGTTACATATGCTGTCTCTTGCCTTAAACTTGCAATCCTCCTGCCTCTGTCTCCTGAATTGCTGGGATTACAGACATGCGTCACCAAGCCCAGCTAGGCGCCTACAATAAGGTGAGTTACACAGGAGTTTCTTGAGTTTATGGAGTGGTTATATTTTCATCAAATATCAATGAAAATATGTACATTGGCAGGATATATAGAGAACAGTGTTCAGAAAGTTTTGAAAAATCTTTTTATAAATAACTTCTACAATCAATCATAAATGTTCTGAGAAATTATGGCTTACCTTAGCACTCTTTAATATCCTTCGTAATACATTTTGGTCACCTTGCAACCTATGATCTATTTGTGAAGCAGAGATATATACGATATACTAGTGGTGCAATATATGAGGATAAGTGCATAATTGGTCTTGTCCTAGACTAAATATTGTTTTATTCAAATATCTTACATTCTAGTGCTTCCCTTGTTAAAGTCACAAAACTATGAATGAAACTTTTTGGCAATAACAACTAAACAAAATGAAATATTATCTTACATAAGAAGGGGTGCAGCTCCACAGTAAAGCACATGGTTAGCATGTACAAGGCCCTGAGTCCAAACTCCAGCACACACAAAAAAGGTGGAGAAAGAAAGAAAGGAAGGAAGGAAGGAAGGAAGGAAGGAAGGGAGGGAGGGAAGGAGGGAGAAGAAAGAAGGAAAATTGTCTTCTGTAAGAAAGCAGTATGAGGTTCTAAGTGGAACTACAGGCTCTTTAAAAAATGAACAAAAGTCAGAAGCCATGGCGCACACTCGTAATCCCAGCTACCCAGGAGGCCAAGGCAGGAGGATCACAGATTTGATGCCAGAGGCAGCCTGTGCAATTTAGCGAGACTTGGTCTCAAAATTTAAAAAGGGGGGCTACGAGTGCAGCTCAGTGGTAGGATATTTACCTAGCATGTGCAAGGCCCTGGATTCAACTCCTTAGTTCTAAATGAGAAAAAAAGAAAGTCAATATTAAGAGGGTTTGTTAAGGGGAATGAGTTAAGCTGAATGAAGCAAATTGCAGAGACCTATACCTACAACTGGGGCTGGGATTTATTAGCTCAGTTGGTAGAGCACCGTTCTGTAGTCTCTGAGGTCCTGGGTTCGATTCCCAGCACCGCAAAAATGGGAGAAGGATGTGGCAATCCACTCCCAAGGCAATCCTGGAAACAATCAACCATTGAAAACCCTATGAGGGTTACTATGAGTTGGACATGACTAGAGGGCACCTAATGACAACATACCTACATCTACATAACTCCAGAACACAGCAAGATCTCTTATGGAAGAGGCTGATGAATGCCAGATGACATAATAAGTAATATGGCCCTGGAGGAGTTATATAAATGTTTCATGAAGCCAGGCATGGTAACAAACATCCAGTAATTCTAGCACTCAGGAGGCTAAGCCGGGAGGATCCCAAGTTCAAGGTGAGCTTGGACTACACAGCAAAATCCTGCCTCAAAAAAAAAAAAAAAGGAAAAGAAAAGAAAAGAAAGAAAGAGTAAACAAGAAATGGGAAGATCCAAGACTCAGGAAAACGGTAATGCAACACAGAAAATAAGCAAATCAAATTCCTAAGATGATCACAAAGAAAAAAAAATCTCAGGATACCAACAATTAGGTGACCTTAAAGAGTAACTTAGTTCTTCTTAAAGTAGATGATCAGAGGCTCCTGAAATGACTATTCCAATGGAAAAAACAAACAACAAAAAAAGACATTATCTGACAATCTGTAGTCACAGCACCCTAGCATCCGATCCCACTTTATTTTGGAAGCTAAGAAGGGTCAGCCTGATTGATCTTTGGATGGGAGATCACCTGGGAATACCAGGTGCTACAGGTTAGGGAGAAAAACCTGGCAATCCACTCCTGAAACAATCCACCACTGAAAACCCTATGAATAGCAGAGCAGCACTGACAGTAGTGCCGGACATGGCACAGCGTTGAAGACTGTTTCATTCTGTTGTACGTAGAGCTGCTATGGGTTGGACCCGACTCAACGCGCCTAACAATAAAACAATATTATCTGATAGGTCAGGTAGAAAAATTGTATTGAAAGATGAGAGAAAGATCTATTAGAGAGACATTTAAATGAAAACCTCATGAAAAGAAAAAAAGTGGAGAAGAGTAGGGTATTATTAACTCTAAAGTTCAAGATACGAAGGAAAAAGTTTGACTACAGTGAATAATATTTTCAAAGTTGTGATGTGAATAGTGACAATAAATTTAAAAATTGTGATATAATTATATTGAGAGGATATAAAAGAGGAAAAGTAGAATAAGAAAAAGTCCTTATTTTAAGTAGGGAGTTAATAGTTAATGACTAAAACTTGCTTAAATACAGATGAAATATGGAGGTAAATACCTCATAAAACAGCTAAAAAAGTGAAAACCATTGCCTCTCAGAAGCTGGGGCTGGGAGTGGGATGGAAGCCAAGAGATTGTTATTATAAGACACCATCTACTGTATTTCATATATGTTAGAATTTTAGTAAAAGCTTTATTGGACTTTTCTCAACTTGATAAAATATAATTTAAAAATAAATGCAGATTGTTCACTCTAATTCACAATATACATTTGTTTGTCTTACTATAGAAAGCTGTGGTGCTCAACTGAGAAATTTTGCCTACCAGAAAGTACTTACAACGTCTGGAGATCCTTTTTTGGTTGTCAAAACTGGCAGGTGGAGGGAGTGAGAAGGGGGCTGTTGCTACTGATACCTGGTGAGTAAAGGCCAGAGATGCTGCTAAATATTCTACAATGTACAGGACGTCCTTTGTAACAAAAAATTACCCTGTCCAAAATGTCAATATGGCCAAGATTGAGGACCTGATATACAGTAAATTTACAACACAAGTCTGGTAAATTTGATGAAGGAGGGAAAGACACTACGTTGTTGTATAGCTTTCTATATTCCCCCGCAAGTGGGGTTATTAGTCATACAGTCAGAAAGCATAAATTGAACTCATTCCCAAAGTTTTAAGCTTTTTTTTTTCCTTGAGAGAAAGAGTCTTACTATGTTGTTCGGACTGGTCTCGAACTCATGTTCCATATGCCTCATCCTCCTGAGTGCTGGAATTACAGACATGCACCACCATGCACAGCTTATTAAACTTTTAATCTCAGTCAAAATCAGGAAAGACTGATGTTGTAAACACTGAACAGTGATGTCTACTACAGCTTATATTATCTGAGATCTTAAAACTTTGTAATTGGAAATACTAGGAGACATACCTAAAGTCAATCTACGCATCTATAATCTGTAGGCTTTGAGATCTAACAGAATAATCTGATTAAAATCCATGAGCAAAATTCTCCTCTAAAGCAAAAATTAATTTTTAGAGAAGTCAAAAAACAATCCCACAGTTTCCGTTGAGGTAGTGCTACTGATCATGTTCTGTGCCAACATAGCATAAGTGAATGTGTCAATCAATCAGTCATGTTCTCAGGGTGATAATTTCATTTTTAAAGACTTATACTTAGTTTGAGGACTGGGATTTAGCTCAGTTGGTAGAGAGCTTGCTCTGTGCACTCTGATGTCCTGGGTTCGATCCCTAGGAATGTAAAAATGGGAGAAAGACCTGACAGCTCACTCCTGAAACAATGAGCCATCGAAAACGTTATAACTATAAGAGAAGCATTGACATAGTGCCAGGCATGGCACAGTGTCGAGGAGTGTTTGGTTCCTTTGTATAAAAGAGGTCACTATGAGTCGGACCTGACTGGACAGAACTTACCTAGTTTGAGAGCAAAGTTCTTGTTCTTGCAAGAAATAAGATGAATACAAGAAAATAAATTTGGAATTTTTTAAAAATAACTTTTATGTGTCTTAGTAATGATGCAAATGTTTAATTTGGAGCCCTATTTTCAGGAATGACTTTTCCTAAGGAAATATGATAGAAGTATTGGGAGAAAAAGGTTATCGACTGAACTTGCTTAAAAGTTTGTGGTTTGAAATGTTTCTACCCTTGATCCTGATACATTCCTTTAAGAAATACAGAGAATTAATGCTGGGGAAGTAGCTCAGGTAGAGCACTCACCTAGCATGCACAGGTCTCTAGGTTCAATCTTTAGCACTCAAATCGCAACAATTCATCTGTTTATTTTGTGGGGTTTTGTTGTAAACAACTCTTAAAATATCATATATTCATTGTACAAAATAATAGGCTTCATTATGACATTCTTATGCATGTACTTGGGCTTAAGTCTTGTATTTTTAAATCTAGATTCCATATATGAGAGAAACCATGTGATAATTGTTTTGTGGGACTGTCTTATCTCACTTAACATGATCTCTAGTACCACCCAGTTTCCTGCAAATGATATAATTTAATTCTTTTTAACAGCTGAATCAGCCACTGAAAACCCTATGAGGGTTGCTATGAGTTGGACACGACTCGATGGCATCTAACAACAATGGCTGAGTAACACTCCATTGTGTATATATACCACATTTTCTTTATCTGTTCATCTGCTGATGGTACCTAGGCTGATTCCATAGCTTGGCTATTATAAATTGTGCTATAATAAACATGGATGTGCAGATATCTCTGTTGTATGCTGAGTGGATTTTTCTCTGGTATACAGCCAGGAATGGTACAGCTGGATCATCTGATAGTTTTATTTTCAGTTTTTTGAGTAATCTCCATACTGGTTTCCATAGTGGTTGTGCTAATTTACATTCCCATCAACAATGTGTAAAGTTTCCTTCCTCCCTCCCCTTCCACCCCTGCATCCTCACCAGCATTTGTTCTTGTTTGATTTCTTGACAACAGCCATTCTGATTGGGGTGGGATGGAATCGCAATGTAGTTTTGATTTGCATTTTCATAATGGCCAAGGATATTGAACATTTTTTCTACATTTATTGGCCATTTTGTATTTCTTTTGGAAATTGTCTGTTCAATTCATTCACTCATATAGTGATCAGATTACTTGGGTTTTTTGATGTCTCATTTCTTGAGTTCTTTATTCTGGTTTTTAATCACTGTCAGATGAGTATTTGGCAGATCTTTTCCCACTCTGTAGGCTGGGTCTTCACTCTGTTAATTATTTCTTTTGCTGTGCAGAAGCTTTTTAATTTCATGCAATCCCATTTGTCAATTCTTGCTATTGTTCCTTGGGCTGTTGGGGTTCTATTCACAAAGTCCCCTTCCTGTGTCTATATCTTGAAGTGTTTTCCCTGTTTTCTTCTAGTAACTTCTAGGGTTTTTTAAATTCATTCACTCATTTTTCAGAAAGGATAGGAACAAAGGGTTTTGTTATCTTATTTTTTTCACTACTCAAGGCAAATACACAAGTTGATGACCTAGACAGCTTGAGATTTAAATTAGATTCTAATTTTGGAATTTCAAGATATACTTAGAAACTTTGGGCCAAAATGTCTTTTTCTAAAAGAACTAAAAAGAAAATGTTCTGAGGAAGAAAATAAAGCATAACTAATGGAAGCTAAACATATTCTAGACTTTAAGAAGTGATAAAGTTTTTCTTCCATAGCTCTGATTTGGTCTAGGAGTTTCTGACTCCTAAATGTTACAGGGTTTAGTATTACAGCCCTCTAAGTTTATATACAAAGCCATTTCCCTAGAGTAACCACATGTTATTATTGGGGTTAGATCCAGGTGGGTTTCTGCATCAGATGCTACACTATAACCAGAACTCCACTCCACTCTGACCTCAGACTCTGTTGCTGGATCTGATTTCCCACAGTTTAAAGTTCCAAATTCTGAAAATCGCACCCAGAGTCCTAAATGATTTGGCTCCTAAATACCTCTCCTAGCCTGTATTCACATGCCATTCTTCCAATTCACTTTACCTCAGCTTCTTTCAATTCTGAGAAACTACTATCCTCTTTCATACATTAAGGCCTTAGCATATGCTGCTCTCTGCTGAGAATACTATTATCCACTCTGTTCACTTACAGGATTCTTAGCCTTCTTTCCTGTGTCAGTTTAAATATCACATCCTCAGGAAGTCTTTATTGACCCATAAAGACCTGTAATAACATTCTCATGGTTCCTGTGACTTTTGCTTATAGCCTTCATCACAATCGTGATGGTTTATTACTTTAATGTTAGTATTCCTTGCTAGATTGTAAGCTCCATGAGACATAGGGCTATAATCTCTGTAGTATATCAACGTGTTCCCAGAGTCTATTACAATAGTTTGTACTTCTAGCCAGGTACAAAAAAAAAAAAAAAAAGGGGGGGGGGCTTGTTTCATTATTCTGAATAGTTTTATAATCTGAACAGTTTTATTGTAATCTGGCCTCTAATGGAGCTGTTCCACTTTATCAAATGTTTGTATGTTTGAATCTCAACAGAGACAAGATTCAAAGCTCACCCTTCTGGCTCCTCCATCCATTTTAGGCAAATCAGTCAAAGAAAGTAAACTGATATTTGGATAGGAGGTGAATGTCGCTCAACTTCACTTTTCCTAAGTAACTTAGCATCCAGTTTCTATCCCTCCAAGCCATCCTGTTTAAATGTTCATGTCCTTTACTATACATATCACTAGTGTAAAGAGAGCATCTTGTTCATTTTGGCACCCACTGAATTTAGTACAAATTAGGCTCTTACTAAATGTTTATTAAATGAATTAATAAATGAATGCCAGAATACTCAAGAGGGGCTGGGTTTAGCTCAGTTGGGAGAGAGCTTGCTTTGCCATTCTGAAGCCTTGGGTTAGATCCCTAGCACCACAAAAATGGGAGAAGGACCTGGAAGCCCACTCCCAAAACAATCAGCCTTTGAAAACCCTATGAATAGCAGAGAAGCACTGACATAGTGCCAGGCATGACACAGTGTCTGGGACTGTGTTGTTCTGTTGTATATAGAGTTGTGAAAGTAAAGAGGATTTGAAGCATTTACTGATGAAGATCAAAGATCATAGCCTTCAGTATGAGTTGCAACTAAACATCAACAAAACAAAAATCCTTATGACTGGGTCAGTATGCAATTTCACAATAAATGGAGAAAAGACTAAGGTTGTCCAAGATTTTGCTTTGTTTGGCTCTATAATCAACACCCGTGGAAGCAGCAGTCAAGAAGTCAAAAGATGCCTTGCTCTGGGAAAAGCTGTGGCAAAAGATCTCTTTAGAGTATTGAAAAGCAAAGATGTCACATTGAAGATGAAGGTGTCTCTGACTCATGCCATGGTATTTTGCATGATATGGTTGTGAAAGCTGGACATTGAACAAAGAAGACAGGAAAAGAATTGATGTTTTTGAATTATGGTGCTGGAGACATCTATTGAATATACCATGGACTGCCAAGAAAAACAACAGATCTGTCCTAGAATTAAGTGCAACCAGAGTGCTCCTTGGAAGCAAGGATGGCTAGACTGAATCTTACATATTTTGGACATGTAGTCAGGAGAGACCAATCCCGAGAGAAGGACATCATGTTTGGGAGAGTGGCAGGTCAATGAAAAAAGGAAAACCCTCCACCAGATGGATTGACACAGTATCTGCAACAATGGGATTAAACATAAATGATTGTGTGCCTGGCACAGAATCAGGGAGTGTTTTGATTTGCTGTACATAGGGTCTCTATGAATTGGACTCGACTCGCCGGCACCTAACAACAACAACAACATAAGTAGACTCAACTCCATGGCACATAACAACAGAACACTAAAGATCATTAACATAATTGTAAAGCCAGGCAAGGTG
>VMDO01007941.1:28978-85896 GCA_007922755.1 Pedetes capensis
GCAAAGCATGCAAGCATAAAGCCCAGGGAACAACCCATAGCACTGCACAAAAGAAAAAAAAAAAAAAAAAAAAAAAAAAAAAAAAAAACCACCAACCATTAACATAATTATGATAGAAAACTAATTCGAAAGATTAATCTACTCAAAGGGTGTTTGTTTCTGAAATCAAGTTCACCTTGACATACTATAGTTCTTTCCATTCCTGCCCTCATTCATCTACACATTAATATCCGCACTAGTATCAACGCGGGAAACATAAGGAGGAACATCGTTCTCCTTCAAAACGAATCTGTCAGATTTAAGAATTCTAACTGCCGTCATCTGATAGTATTTTGACACATGAAAACACTCGTTTAATGTTGTTTGTTGTTGTTGTTGTTGTTAGGTGCCATCGAGTTGGTATCCAACTCATAGAGACCCTTATAGGGTTTTCAATGGCTGACTATTTCGGGATTGCCTTGAGTGGATTGCCAGGTCCGTCTCCCATTTTTGCGATGCTGGGAATTGAACTTGGGACCGCAGAGACTGCAGCGCAGCACTTTACTAACTGAGCTAAATCCCAGCCCTATTTAATGTGTACTCTGTTTTATTACTCCTGTCATCCTCTGGGGCAAGCACCTTGTATTTTCCTGTTTTATAAAAAGCAATGCAAAGAAATCTGTGTGTGTGTTACAAAGACAAAAACTAATGTAAGAAAACTAAAATGGATATTTATATTTTTTAAATCGTGAATATAATTTTTAAAAATTGATTAAAATCATATATTCATATAGTTTGGCACATTCAGAGATAAGAAGTTTTGTAAATAAAAACATGAATTTACAATGGCTATTATATGCCAATACTAAGATAGATACTCAAAATCACTACCTAAATTTTAAATAATTTCCAAATAAAATCTATTTGGGAAGCTGGGAACACAGCCCAGGGGTAGAGTGGTTGTCTAGCATGAGGGAGACCCTGTGTTTATTCCCTAGCACTGCAAACAACAACAATAAAAATAACTCTTTCAGTAACTCAATATATTTTACTGCTAAAATATATACCAATATAACATTTCTTATCTTAATAAATTATTTTAGCCAGGTACCATAGTACATGCCTATCATCCCAGTGACTTGGGAGGCTGAGGCAGGAGGATCATGAGTTTGAGGCCAAAGGCAACCTGCACAACTTAGCAAGACCTTGTCTTTAAAACACACACACACACAGACATAGACACACAGACACACAGACAGACACACAGAGAAAGGGGCTGAGGTGAGACTCAGTGACAGAACAATGGCCTAGTATGTACAAGACCTTGGATTCAGCCCTGTAGTACTGATCTAAAAATGTTTTTTAATCACTACAGAATCATTTTTTTTTTTTTTTTTGAGATAGGTTCTTGTCAGGTCCGTCACCTGCGACTGGACCTCAACACCTGGAGAAGAATAAGTGCGTGGAGGTGCAAGAAACACACAGCAGTCTCCAGTGGAGGAGGAAGGGAAGGAACAAAGAACTAACTTTATTAAGGAAGCTCAACTACATTTATACTCAGTGAAAGGGGAGTAACAGTCCATCACTCTGTTTGGGGCAATCAGCGAGGAGGTCACTCCAAGCACGCAGTGAGGGCAGTATGTTCTCTGACCACAGAAGCAGCAGTAGCCAATCATAAGTTTTTAAAAACAACTTAGGTATCCACCTTAAGCAGTTCCATTCAGTGCCATCTTGCCTTTGTTCCTAATACCCCCAAGGCACAATGCCCTACAGGGTCTCACTATGTAGCCTTGACTGGCTTTGAATCCCAGATCCTCTTGCCTCCACCTTGCAAGTACTGGGATTATAGGCAGAAGGGACATTTCTAACAATGAATATTACCATCAAAATTTTTAAACCAATTATAAAAATCTTAACACATCACTTCAACATTTTTAAAGTATATGAATAACCATATGCCATGGTTTATAAGGTTTTCCTCAGAATAAAGGTACAATACTCAGAAAGGGAGAATAGTTGTATAAACTATTAAACTATTTTAAGGAATATAAACAAAATGTAATTTTAAAATTTAAATCGTGTATTTTACCATTTATCACAAACTATGTTCATGTCATCAGTTGGAGATGCAGATAACCAAACTACAATGTTGAAGGCTTTTATAGTTGTAATTCATCAAAGTATTTCCTTTAGATACATATTTAAAAGGCAGCCAGTTATCCTGTGACTTAATTGCATTAAAAGAAAACAATTTTTCTTTTAGTTATACTTTCCCACTGACATCTATGCATATAAAAAGCCTTGGTTCACTCTCATGCCCCTCAAATATTTCAGTCTAGTGCACAGAAAGTTTTCTTTTAAACTATTATACGACTAAGTATATGCCTATAGAATGATCAGAAGCATCTGGGAAAGGTAGAAGTGAAAAAAATCCTCACTGGGAAAGTTAGCTTAATGCTTGCCCTTCAGAGTGGACCATTATCAACATTTCATAGTGGGTTTCTTTATTTTCAGGTCCCTGAGGTATGTGCAATAAATTATGACTTGAACTAAACAAGTCACACTTGGCTCCAAAATGAAATTTTCCTACCTCTACTTTCTAGTCCCCAAGGTGGGAAGAGGAAATCCTGGTCACAGCCAAAGAAGTCAATTTTTGGCTCTAACATACATTTTCCTGCCTCTCTAAAAGCTGAACTCTGCTATTGAGACTGTAAAGTCTTAAGTTAGTATTTTAAACTGTATTTAAATTTTTATTTCCATAGGCTTTCTTAAATTTAAGAAAAAATTAGTATCATAAAATTAATGTCATTGCCTTCTTTTTTCCATTCAACTCACTTTTCTAACTCAAACAATGATCTGAATGAACCTTTTAAAATGTGAATTCATATGAAATACAGAAAATAATGCAGAAATAGGTTGTTTCATTTGTATAAGACAGAATATTTAAATTTTTCATTTATAAGTAATTTCCATTTATTTCTGCACAATAAACTAAGTATTAATATACAAGAAAACTATAAAGTACAGTTTAAAGTCCAGTAATTTGCAGCAGTTTGGGTAGAGGCATTTATGGAAATCATTTGGTTCATCATCTCACTGTACTGAGAACAAGAGAATGGAAGACACGCCCTAAGGAAACACACAGAGTCACATCTGGAGGTGAAGACAGAGGACTACTCCCACACACCAATCACTAGACTCTCTGGGGAATAAACTGGGAACGGCTGAAGAGCATCTGCCCTCAAGTGGGGTGATGGTGGGAAGACACCAGTTTCAGTAGTGCACAAAAGCAAGCAAGCAAGGGAGAAAGAGGGAGACGGGGTGGGGATAGAGAGAAAGGGAGAAAGAGAGGGAGAGGATGAGGGTGAAGAACAGAGAGAAAGAGAGAGGGGGAGAAAGAGAGAGAGAGACAAAAGGAGAGGGGGATTGAGAGGGAGAGGAAGAGAGGGAGAGAGGGAGAGAGAGAGCTTTAGAAAGCAGAACAGAATGAGAGAAAGTCTGCTCCTTGGGGGGATAGTACTTACCTCCAAGTGCAAAGCTGCAGAAGGTGGTAACAGAGACAAAAGACAGAGTGAGAGGCTCAGAAGACAAGCGGTACAGTTACAGTTGTAAACAGTCAAAATCTTAAGAGAAAAAATTTAGAAAGTACAATGGGGCAAGAGAGAAAACATGAGCCATAAGTGCTGGATGCAGCAGAGGGCACGGGTGGAGAAACCAGATAGCAACCAAGAGTGACTCAGAAAAAACAACACTTGATTCAATACCAAGCAGATATGCAGTCTAAATGTACTGAGGTTTTGCAGTTTGCACAGCATCCAGACACTGGAAAATCTCTTCTTCCCAGCATTCCATTGCTGTGCAGTGGCAGGAAGCCATTTTGAAAGGATCCTATCTGAGTCTGCAGCTAGAGGCAAAGGTCTTTGCAATGCCCTATCTCCAGGAACCAATGGGAAGTAGATGCTTACCCATTGAGTGCTGGCCTACAGCGCTGGTCCAGCTACAGGGGAAAAAGACTTTTCAGTCAGAACTACGGAGAGCTCCATGTGCTGAGAAACTGCTGGGAATCATAGGGGAGTGGGAGTCACTTCTCATCTGGGCCATCACTTAGGGAAGCTAGCTCCCAGAGCTTCCACTGGAGGGACCAGCAGTAGCAAGTGATTACCCACAGGGCTTCTATGCTATAGAACTAGACATGTGAAGTCACCAGCAACTAGGCTCTGTTAGCAGAAGGCTTACAGTATGCCTTATCCAGTTATGAGAAGCAGGACAACGATGGAGAGTAATAATAACCAGGTCTATCCACAAACCACCCCATCTGGTAGCTAGATGAACAGGACAAATGAAAACAGAGGAAGCCAAGCAACAGGGAGGGTCTGCTATCACCGGGTGAAACCCATCGTATTTTTTTTTATTTAAAAATTATTTTTATTTCATTTTTCTCTTTATTCTCATCTTTGATTATTTGCTTTTCTATACAGGCCTTTTAAACCACACTTAGTTTAAATATTTACATACAAAGTTTTTAATTCTATTTTCCTTAACAATTTCTTTTTTTCTTTGCTTTCTTTGCTTTTATATTTTGCTTGTATAACTTCTCCACTTAATAGCTAATTTTTTGAGACAGGCTCTGGGCATAGGACACAGGCTAACCTGGGGCTTGCGGTTTCCCTACTTCAGGTTCCCAAGTGCTGGGGTTGCAGACACGAGTTGCCACACCCAGCATTTAATACTTAATTTTTAATTCTCTCTTCTTCTACCTTTATTCATTCTCTCATTTTTTAATTCTTTTTCTGTCATCAAGTAGATCAATTTTTTTTTTCTCTCTCTCTCCATTCTTCTCTTTTATCATCTTTCTGCCATCTACCATTCATCTTTATTGTCATTGCTTTGGGTTGTTGGCAGTTATTTTTCCCCTTCTCACTCTACCTTCAGCTAGATCTGCCCTATCTCCTCCTTTCTTCTTTCTTCTTTTCTCTCTTCTTGTATTTTTCCCTATTTTTCTAATACTCTTGGCTAGTATTATTCTTCTTATTGTCTTTCCATTCTTACCCTTATTAACTAATACCTTCTTAGTAACTGGCACAGTACTATCATTGCTCCTTTATGCCTCTAAAGTCATTGGAGTGATATTGGGGATTATTTTTTATTGGCTATTACTGTATTTTCATAATGTGTTTATCTATCAGTTGTGGTTGCTTCTGCAGTTAGTTTTCTTCTGAGTGGTGCTGGGGTTTGGGCCCAGCACCTTCAGCACTTTTGGTGAGTTTAGCTACAGAGCTGTACCCATAGTCCAGTGGGAGAAACTATACCTCTATCTTGCCACAATCTAGTCCCATTTGAGCATTATGAATACTTTACCTGAAAGAATATGGAAGAGTAAAACATCCAACCAAAGATTTAGCTCCAGACACATAAATCCAATGCAGAAACACAAGAAATATAAAAAAACAAAGCAACGTGACTCTTCCAAAAGTTAACAATTCCACAGTAAAGGACTCTAATGATAGTGAAGAAGATGAAATCCCAAAGAATTCAAAAGAATGATTATAAGAATGATGAACAAAACTGGGTGTGGTGGTGCACACCTATATCTCAGCACTTGGAAGGTTGAGGCAGGAGGATCACTGTGAGTTCAAAGGTGGCCTGCACTGTATAGTGGATCCTAGGTCAACCTCAGCTACAGAGTGAAACTGTCTCAAAAAAACAAAACAAACAAAAATTTTTAAAAATCAAAGAGGATATGAATGAATTTAAAAAATACAAATAAACAGCTGAATGAAATAAGGAAAATTATGCAGGATACAAAAGAAGAATTTGATAAAAAGATAAAAACACCAAAAAAATCAAATTGAAATTCTGAAAATGAAAAGCACAATAAATCAGATTAAAAACTCAGTGCAGCTGGACCCTGGGGCACATAGTTATAATCCCAGCTGCTTGGGAGGCACAGGCAAGAGGTTCACTAGTTCCAGGCCAGAAGCAGCCTGTGTGACTTAGTAAGGCCCTGTCTCAAAATAAAAAACACAAAAGAGACTGTGGGTGAAGCTCAGTGGTAGAGCACTTGCCTAGAATATGTGAGGCCCTGGGTTGAACCTCACCATTCTTGTAGGGAAGTACAAAACACAAACTTCAGTTGAAAGCCTCACCAACATACTGAATAAAGTGGAAGATAGACTATCAGAGCTTGATGACAAAGCAGACAAATTAAAACACAGACATTAGAACATCAGACAATAAAAAAAGTACAAAAGAACATATAAGATAAATGACATCATTAAAAGAACAAACTCGTGAATCATGGGCATGCACAGAAGGAGAAAAAGTATTAAGTAAAGGCATAGAAAACATGTTCAATAAAATAATAACAGATAATGTCCAAAGTCTTGGGAAAGAGACGGTCATCCAAGTACATGAAGCATTTAGAATACCAAACAGATAAAACCAGAAAAGCATTTCCCCACATCATATTATGCTTCAATCATTAAGTATGCAAAACAAAGAATATTGAAAGCTATAAGAGAGAAGCACCAAGTCACATATAAAGGCAACTTATCAAAATAACAGATTTCTCAACAAAAGCTCCAAAAGCCAAAAGAGTATGGAACAGTGTACTTCAACCCATGAAAGAAAATAATTGCCAACCTAGATTACTGTTTTCAGAAAAGCTATCTTGAAGAAGAAATAAAAACTCCTCATGATAAATGCGAATTAAAGGAACTTATGACTACTAAGCCAGCACTACAGAAAATACTTAGAGGAATCCTACACACTAAAGAGAAAGACAAAAACAACCATGAGAATTCAGGAAAGAATCTCACTAGAAAAGTAGATAAACAAATGATGATTAGGAAAGAATAAAACATTACAAAAACAACAAAATAACAGGAATTAATACACACTTTTCAATATTAACTCTGAATGTTAATGCTCTCAATTCTCTAATTTTTAAAAAAAGCAGAGTGGTATATTATAAAATAGTCCCCCAACAAATTTTGTCTTCAAAAAATGCACCTCACTGGAAAAGACAAACACAGCCTGAAAGTGAAAGGATGGAAAAAGATATTCCAATCAAATGGAACTCAAAAACAGCAAGAGTAGCTCATATCTGGAAAAACAGACTCAAACCAAATTTAGTCAGAAGAGACAAAGAAAGTCACTTTATACTGATGAATGGAATAATCCATGAAGAAGATAAAGATTGCAAATATAGATACATCAAAAGTCAGCATGCCCAACTGCATAAAACAAACTTTACTGGACATAAGGCACTGACAGACCTAAACACAATAACAGTGGGTGACATCAGTGCCCCACGCACCAATACACAGGTTATCTAGATGAAAAATCAACAAAGAAACATCGGAGCTAAATGATGCCATAGATCAAATGGACTTAACAGACATCTACAGAATAGTCTACCCAACAGCTGCAGACTACACATTCTTCTCAATGCCCAATGAACTTTCTCCAGAATAAATCCTGTTTTAGGACACAAAGTCTTAACAAATATAAGAAAACTGAAATAATTTCTTGTATTTGATAATATCACAATGGAATAAAACTAGAAATCAACAGCAAGAGAAACTAAAGAAAATACACAAAGCCATGGAGATGGAACAATATACTTTTAAATAATCAGTGGGTCAGCAAAGAAATCGGGGGTGGGGGTGGAATTAAAATTCCTAGAACAAAATGCAATTGAAAACACAACATACCAGAATCTGTAGGACACAATGAAAGTGGTTCTAAGAGGGAAATATTAGCTCTAAGTGCCTACATTAAAAAAATCAGAGTGATCTCAAATAAATAATCTAATGATAAACCCCAAGTTCTTAGAAAAACAAGAACAAGCCAATCCTAAAATCTGTAGAAGGAAATAAAGAATAAGATCAGAGATGAAATTAATCAAATGGAAACCAAACAATAGAAAGGATCAAAGAAACAAAGTTTGTTCTTTGAAAGGATAAACAATATTGACAAACCCTTAGCCAACCTAACTAAAAGAAAGAGAAAACACAAATTAATAAAATTAGAGACAAACAAAATGATATTACAATAGATTCCACTGAAATCCAGAGGATCACTAGAGATTATTTTGAAAAGTTATACTCCAACAGACTGGAGTATGTAGAAGAAATGGATAAATTTCTAGACACATATGATCTATCAAAATTGAACCAGGAAGATAACAACAACAACAAAAAAACCCTAAACAGACCAGTAATGAACAACATGATTGAAATTGTAATAATAATTAAAAAAACTCCCCCCCCAAAAAAGCCCAGGACTGTATGGACTCTGAGTTCTACCAAACTGTTCTTCATTGTTGTTGTTGTTAGGTGCCATCAAGTCAAGTCTGACTCACAGGGACCCTATGTATAGCAGATCGAAACACTTCTCGATTCTGTGCCAGGTGCATGATCTTATTTATGTTTAAGCCCATTGTTGCAGACACTGTGTCAATCCATCTGGTGGAGGGTTTTCCTCTTTTGCATTGACCTGCCACTCTCCCAAACATGATGTCTTTCTCTAGGGACTGACCTCTCCTGACTACATGCCCAAAATATGTAAGATGCAGTCTGGCCATTCTTGCTTCCAAGGAGCACTCTGGTTGCACTTCTACAACAGATCTCTTGGTTCTTTAGGCAGTCCATGGTACATTCAATAGATGTCTCCAGCACCATAATTCAAGCATCAATTCTTTTCCTGTCTCCCTTGTTCAATGTCCAGCTTTCAGAACCATATGATGCGACTGAAAATACCATGGCATGAGTCAGACGCACCTTTGTCTTCAATGTGACATCTTTGCTTTTCAATACTCTAAAGAGATCTTTTGCCACAGCTTTTCCTAGAGCAACGCATCTTTTGATTTCTTGACTGCTGCTTCCAAGGGTGTTGATTATAGAGCCAAGCAAAGCAAAATCTTGGACAACCTCAATCTTTTCTCCATTTATTGTGAAGTTGCGTGGTGACCCAGTCGAAAGGATTTTTGTTTTGTTGATGTTTAGTCGCAACCCATATTGAAGGCTATGATCTTTGATCTTCATCAGGAAATGTTTTAAATCTTCTTCACTTTCAGCAAGCAGAGTGGTGTCATCTGCATAACACAGGTTGTTAACAAGTCTTCCTCCAATCCTGATGCTGCGTTCTTCCTCATAAAGTCCAGCTTCTCGGATTATTTGCTCAGCATATAAATTGAAGAGATATGGTGAAAATATACAGCCCTGACACACACCTTTCTCAACTTTAAACCAGGCTGTATTTCCTTGTTCTATTCGAACAACTGCCTCCTGGTTCAAGTACAGATTCCTCATGAGCACAATTAGGTGCTCTGGTATTCCCATTTTCCAAAGGGTTATCCATAATTTGTTATGATCCACACATTCAAATGCCTTCGCACAGTCAATAAAACATAGACATCTTTCTGATATTCTCTGCTTTCAGCTAATATCCACCTGACATCAGCAATGATGTCCCTGGTTCCCCACCCTCTTCTGAATCCCGCTTGATTTTCTGGTAATTCCCTGTCTATATACTGCTGCAGTCACTTCTGAATGGTCTTTAGTAGAATTTTGCTGGTGTGTGATATTAATGATATTATTCGATAGTTTGCACATTCAGTTGGATCCCCCTTTTTGGGAATAGGCACAAATTTGGATCTCTTCCAGTCAGTTGGCCAAGTAGCTGTTTTCCAAATCTCTTGGCATAAACATGTTAACACCTCCAGTGCTGCATCTGTTTGTTGAAACATCTCTACTGGTATCTCATCGATTCCTGAAGTCTTGTGTTTTACCAGTTCTTTCAAGGCAGCTTCCACTTCATCCTTTAATACCATTGGTTCCTCTTCTTATGCAACCTCTTGAAATGGTTGGTCATCTACCAATTCTCTTTTGTAAAATGACTCTGGTATTCCTTCATCTTCTTTTGATGTTTCCTGCATTGTTTAATATTTTCCCTGTAGAATCTTTCACTACTGCTACTCGAAGCTTGAATTTTTTCTTCACTTCCTTAAGCTTGAGAAACACAGAGTGTGTTCTTCCCTTTTGGTTTTCTGCCTCCAGCTCTTTACACATGTCATTATAATATTTCCTTTTGTCTTCTGGAGCTGCCTTTTGAAATCTTCAGTTTAGATCCTTAACTTCATTATGTCTTCCTTTTACTTCAGCTGCTCCACATTCAAGGGCAAGGTCCAGCATCTCTTTTGACATGTAATTTGGTCTTTTCTTTGTTTCTTGTCTTTTAAATAACCTTTTGCTTTCTTCCTGAATGATATCTTTTATGTCATGCCACAACTCGTCTGGTCTCTTATCACTTGTATCTAATGCATTAAACCTATTTTTGAGGTGGTCTCTGAACTCAGGTGGGATATGCTCAAGGTCATAACGTGGCTCTGGAAAACTTGTTCTAATTTTCTTCAGCTTCAGTTTGAACTTGCATATGAGAAGCTGATGGTCTGATCCACAGTCAGCACCTGGTCTTGTTTTGATATTTAATATAGAGCTTTTCCATCATCTCTTTCCACATATATAGTCAATTTGATCCCTATATGTTCCATCTGGTGATGTCCATGTGTATAATCACCATTTATGCTGTTGAAAAAATGTATTTGCAATGAAAAGGTCATTAGTCTGACAAAATTCTATCATGTGATCTCTTGCATCATTTCTGTCACCAAGACCATATATATTTTCCAACTACTGAACCTTATTCTTTGTTTCTAACCTTTGCGTTCCAGTCATCAGTAATTATCAGTACATCCTGACTGCATGTTTGATTTCAGATTGCAGAAGCTGGTAGAAATCTTCCCTTTCTTCATTTGTGGTCTTAGTGGTGGGTGCATAAATTTGAATAATAGTCATATTAACTGGCCTTCCTTGTAGACGTATGGATATTATTCTATCACTGACAACATTGTATTTCAGGACAGATCTTGAGATGTCTTTTTTGATGATGAATGCAACCCCACTTCTCTTTAGTTTGTCATTCCCAGCATAGTAGACCATATGATTATCTGACTCAAAGTGGCCCATGCTGGTCTACTTTAGCTCACTGATGACTAGGATATCAATGTTTGTGCACTCCACCTCTCTTTTAATGATTTCTAATTTTCCTAGATTCATACTACATACATTCCATGTTCCAATTATTAATGGGTGTTTACAGTTATTTTTCCTCATTTTGAGTCGTGCCACATCAGCAGATGAAGGTCCTTGAGGCTTTACTCCATTTCCGTCATCAAGGTCGACTCTACTTTGTGGAAGCAACTCTTCTCCAGTAGTCTTTTGAGTGCCTTCCAACCGGGGGGCTCATTTTCTGGCACTATATCTGACAGTGTTTCTTTGCTATCCATAGGGTTTTCAATGGATAGTTGTTTCAGAAGCGGTTTGCTGGTGCCTACTCCCTAGTCTGGGGCTGGGATTTAGCTCAGCTGGTAGAGCGCTGCACTGCAGTCTCTGAGGTTCTGAGTTCAATTCCCAGCACCCCAAAAATGGGAAAAGGACCTGGCAATCCACTCCCAAGGCAATCCCCACAGCCAGCCTTTGAAAACCCTATGAGGGGTGCTATAAGACAGATACCGATTCGACCGCACCTAACAACATGAACAACTCCCTAGTCTGTCTTAGTCTGGAAGCTCAGCTGAAACCTGTCCACCATGGGTGACCCTGCTGGTATCTGAGATACCGGTGGCATAGCTTTCAGCCTCATTGCAACACACAAGCCCCCACAGTGCAGCAAACTGACAGACGTGTGGGGGGTTCTTCATTAGAAGAACCAATACCAATGTTCCTCAAACTATTAAACAAAATAGAAAGGGAAGGAAGACTTCTAAACTTCTACAAAGTCAGTATTATGCTGATACCAAAACCAGATAAGGACATAACAACAAAAGAAGTCTATAGGCCAACTTCTTGATGAACATAGATGCAAAATCCTCAATAGAATTTTGAGACTCTGTCTCAAAAAGTAAAAAAATGGGCTGAGGGAAGAGCTCAGTGGTACAGCACTTGCAAAGCATGCATGCACGCATGCATGCATGCATGCATACATACATACATACATACATAAAATTAAACATCAAAAGATCAAATAATACTATCAATAAATGTGAATAAATACTTTTCAAATGAAGATGTACAAATCACTAATACATGCATGAAAAAAGGTTCAACATCCTTAGCCATACGTGAAATGCAAATCAAAGCTACACTGAGAGTCCATTTCACTCCAGTCAGAATGGCTATCATCAAGAAAATGAACAACAAATGCTGGTGAGGATGTGAGGAAAAAGGAACACTTTTTCAGTGCTGGTGGGACTATAAATCAGTGTAGACACTATGGAAATCAGTATGGAACTTTGTCAAAAAATCGATAACAGAATGTCCATATGATCCGACTACTTCTGTGTATGAAAAGTTTGATTTTCAAAAGACTCAAAATCAGATAATATAGAGATATCTGCACACTAATGTTTATCATAAGACTATTCACAATAGCTAAGCTATGGAATCAGTCTAAACGCCCATTAACAAACTGATAAAGAAAGTGGGGTATATGTACACAACCGAGTTTCAGTCAACTTAAAAATGAAATTTTGTGATTTGAATGAAAATGTGTAGAACTAAAGATCATGTGAAGTGAAATAAACCAGTCCCATAAAAACAAATATGGCATGTTTTACCTCATATATGGGGTATATGGAAAGGGAAAAAAAGAACATGAAACTAAAAAAAGTAGTACTAGGGACATAGAAAGGGAAAGGGAAAGGGAAAGGATGGGGGGTGGGGGAAGGGGAATAAGACAATAATAGAGGAGGTGAATATGATCAATGTACACTGTATACATGTGTGGTTGGCTTGTGGTAGGATGCATCTTATTGGCTTTGAAGAAGTAGACTGTCATCCTGTGAGAGGGCCTTAAGAAAACGGCATAGCAAGGAACTCTTGAGTAGCTTCTAAAAGCCAAGGGTGGCCCCTAGCTGAGTTATAAAGAACCTCAGTTTTACAACTATAAGACACTGAATTCTGCCAATGTCCTGAATGAGATGATCCCAGGTTCCTGATGAGAGCACAGCTTGTAGAACTCTGTGCAGACAACCCAGTTAAGCCATGCCTAGACCCATGACCCATGGAGACACTGTGTTGTTTTAAGCTACTATGTGAGAATTCGTTAAAGAGCAACAAAAAACTAATACAAAGAGTGACAGCCAGAATAATCAATATAAAATATTTCTTCTATTTATATGTTTTCCTATGGATTAGATACAGCATTAAGATGCTACTGAGGATTGAGTACTTCCCCCTATATCTCCTTTAATGGTTTATGACAATCTGTACTACCTCCCTATGACCTTCAGTCATACTACTGCGGTGTCTGATCCCATCAGATCTTGGAAGCTAAGCAGGTTTGGATCTGGTTAGTGCTTGGATGGGAGATCACCTAGAAACACCATGTACTGTAGGCTTGGGAGAAGGACCTGGCAACCCACTGCCCCTCCCCCCAAAATAATCTGCCATTGAAAAGCCAATGAATAGCAGAGAAGCACTGACAACAGTGCTTCACCTATTATACATAGGGTCGTTGAGTCAGACACCAACTGGATAGTACCTAACAATAACAACAACCGCTTTATGAGTCATATTAGTGTTTTCTACCACTTTGTTCATTATCATTTAATAATTACTACTATTACTTTGTATTAATTAAAGTCTCAGAGGCCCCCACATGTCTGTCAGCTTGTCGTGCTGTGGGGCTTACATCTTCTTGTGATGCTGAAAGCTATGCCACTGGCATCTTAGACACCAGCAAGACGATCCATGGGGGACATGTTTCAGCTGAGCTTCCAGACTAAGACAGACTAAGGAGAAGAACAAGGCAGCCCACTACCAAAAGAATTAGCCATTGAAAACCCTATGAATAGCAGAGAAGTACTGTCAAATATAGTGCCACAAAATGAGACCCCCCCAAGCTGGAAAGCATTCAAGAGACAACAGAGGAAGAATTGCCTTCTCAAAGTAGAGACAAATTTAATGATGAGCATGCACTAAAGCCTCTGAGACCTTTTGCTGATGTGGCATGACTCAAAATGAATAGAAATATAGTGGCTGCAACACTGGCTTAAACATAAAAAGATAATGTCCATGGCAGTGTTGGGTAGTGTTTTGGTCTATTGTACACAGGGTCTCTATGAGTTGCATCCAACTCAACGGCACCCGACAACAAGAAGGAATGGAGGGTTGCTGATATTTTTCAAAACAATGAAACTGGACATGATCCTAATTAATTTATATTAAACTCTCATTTGGGGTTGGGGTGTAGCTCAGTTGGGAGAGTGCTGCTCTGCACTCTCTAAGGCGATGGGTTTGATCTCCAGCACTTTAAAAAACAAGAGAAGGATGTGGCAATCCACTCCCAAAGCAATCCTGAAACAATCAACCATTGAAAACCCTATAAGGGTCACTATAAGTCAGACCCAACTCAACAGCACCTAACAACAAATTCTCATTCAATCACTGATTAAAACACTATTTATTGAATAGTGTGTTCCAAGGCAATATTTTAATTGCAGAGACAGGAAGATGCTTAAGAAACTGTCTTTATCTTCAAGGTACATTATCTAACATACTGGAAAACATACTTGTAAGTACTAAAATATAACTTAACAAGGGCCACCTAGTATGAGCTTTGTTTGTTGTTGTTAGGTGCCCTCCAAATGGATCTGACTCATAGCGAACCTATGTACAAAAGAATGAAACATTCCTCAACACTGAGCCATGCACATAATTTTTCTTATGTTTAAGTTTATTGTTGCAGTCACTGTGTCAACCCATCTAATTGAGAGTCTTCCTTTTCTTTGTTGACTTATCATTTTCCCAAACATCATGCCCATCTCCAGGGGCTGGTCCCTCCTGACAACATGCCCAAAAGAAGTAAGATGCAGTCTAGCCATCCTTACTTCCAGGGAGCAATGTGCTTTAGGAAGTAATAAAGGACATTGGTAAAGGCAACTATGTAGATATATAAGATCCAGTATTTCTCTACTTTTGGTTTGTAACTCCTTTTTCCTTTTTAATTTTTTAATTTTTATTTTTGTGAGGTACTTGAGGGTTGTATCCAGGGTTCCACACATGCTAGGCAAGTACTCTACCACTGAGCTGGACCTCTAGGCCTTTAATTTTTTATTTTTGAGACAGGATTTCGCTAAGTTATACAGGCTTCCCATGGCCTTGAATTTGCGATCCTCCTGCCTCATCCTCCCAAGCTGCTAGGATCACAGATGTGAGCCACGGCACCCAGCTTTTTCCTATATTATTTAAGAAGCGAATGCATAAGACAATAATTATAAATCATGTGAATGAAAACACAATGTGAAAACACAATAAAGACACAATCTGTGACAATCTTCTTTATACAAGAACAGAGGTTAAGATGGCAGTTATAAACTCCAACATAAATACTAATAAAATAACTAAAGAATATATACAAAAAGGAGGGAAACAAAATATTGGTTGAAGATAACTGTTGTGAAAATCTGAAATCTGAAATTTTTTGACCACCAACATGATGCTCAAAAAGTTTTGGTTTGGAGCACTTTAGGTTTTCAGATTAGGGATGTTCAACTGGTAAAGTTTGTACAAATATTCCAAGATTTGAAAAACTCCAAAATGTGAAACATTTCTTGTCCGGAGTATTTTGGATAAGGGATACTCAACCTGTAGGATACTAAACATCAACTGAATAATAATAATAATAATAATAATACAAAGCACTAATGAAGGAATTGAGGAACAAACAGCTCATGAAATGCAGAAAACAAATAGCTAAATGGCAGAAGTCCTTTCCTATCAGTAATTACTTTAAATATAAATGGATTAAACTCTCCAATTGAAAGGGAGAGACTGGGAGAATAGATTGAAAAAAATATGCTCCTGGTACATGTTGTTTATAGGGGATTCACTTTGGATATAAGGAATTTGGACTCTTACCATTACATGACATAGAAAAAGTTATTCAAAATGAGAAGAAATATAATGGCTGCAACAATGGGCTCAACATAAAAAGCTTGTATAGATGACACAGTGTTGGGTAGTATTTCGTTCTGCTGTACTTAGGATCACTATGAGTCAGATCTGACTCGACAGCATCTAACAACAAGGCTCTTCAAAGAAAACATTAGAGGCAAACTTTCATGATCTTAGGCTTGCCAATGGTTTCCTAAGTATGACAGTAAAAGCACAGGCAACAATAACAAAGTTGTTGTTGTTGTTGTTAGGTGCTATCGAGTCAGTAGCGACCCTCATAGGGTTTTCAATGGCAGATTGTTTCGGGATTTCCTTGGGAGTGGATTGCCAGGTCCTTCTCCCATTTTTTGCGATGCTGGGAATTGGACTCGGGACCTCAGAGACTGCAGCGCAGCACTCTACCAACTGAGCTAAGTCCAGTGGGCATCATTAAAATCTGACA
Organism: Pedetes capensis; assembly: GCA_007922755.1. NCBI lineage: Eukaryota > Metazoa > Chordata > Mammalia > Rodentia > Pedetidae > Pedetes > Pedetes capensis. The sequence goes on from VMDO01007941.1 coordinate 45,419, forward strand.
TTTTTATACTAACAAATATTTTTAATAACCTATTTTGCCAGAGCTTGATCTGATCCCCTCAGATCTCGGAAGCTAAGCAGCATCCAGTCCGGTTGGTACTTGGATGGGAGACCGCCTGGGAACACCAGATACTATAGGCCTGGGAGACGGACCTGGCAACTCACTCCCAAAAGTCAATCCGCCACTGAAAACCCTATGAACAGCAGAGAAGTAGTGATAATAGTGTTTCCCCTATTGTATGTAGGGTCGCTAATGAGTCGGATACCGACTTGACGGCACCTAATAACAACAACATTCTGCCTAGCCACTCTGCAGATATGTGACCTATAATTAATGACTGTTGTTTTAAATCACTAAATTTTAGAATTGTTACACGGGAAGAACTAATGTAAACACATGGAAACAAGAAATATACTTCCTTTTACATCTGGTTTTGCTGATAAAGAATTTTTCTCTTTTTTTGTCTCTTCCCTGTAGCTTGGATTACTTTTGCCCCTTTTGGGAAGCACTAGGAAAATTTCTTTAGAATCACCCACCTCAATAATAAAAAGAAAAAAAAAAAAAAAAAGCGAAAGTCGACCTAGCAGAGAGAGGACAATTTGGGGAACACAAAAGGAAGGAGAGATCTAGCAAAAGGATGAAATCCTGGGAGAGGAGACAGGGGAGAGGAGGAACAATGAGGAATGGGGGAGGGGGTGACCTCAGGGTGAACAGCCCAACTTTAATAGTCCTGGAAATAACTATAATAACACCAATAATACCAAAGAATGGTATTAATATAGATGAGCTAGTTAATTCATGTAATAGTACTGACAATGTAAAAAGAAAGTTCACTACAGTAAAAGTTTTGATCATAAACATAATTGGAGCCCAAGGATATACAGAAAAATATTATCATAAAAAGACAGGCAAATGGAAGAGAAGTCTTTGGTGAGGGGGTGGGACACGCAGTGGAAGTGCACAAGAGGGTAAGGGGAACTTACCTGTGTAATGTACAACAAAATGCATACATGGAAATGTCACAATGAAAAGCATGTCAGAATGAATCACATTAAGGTGTACATTAAAATTTTCCAATAATTTCCAAAAAATAATTTCTAAAATTTCCAAAAAATCATCCACCTCCTCCCCATCCAGAACTCATTGACTTTTATGTTATTTTGCTCTTTATGCACTTGAGCCACTAGAATTTGAATAAGCAGAACTACGACAAGTAGGATTATGAGTGAAGCATGTCAAAGTACACTATCAAGTATCTTTTTCTCATAATAGATTGAGATGTTTCCTGGAAGGAATTTACCCTAAGAAGTGGAATCATATTGTTTGGATAAATGTTCCCCTAAAGGCCTATGAATTGAAGGCTTAGTTACCAGCCTGCAGCACTGTTAGGAAGTGGTGGAATATTTAAGAAGTAGGGCCTAGCGAGAGGAAGTCATTAGGTATGTGCCCTTGAAGGGATTACTGGGACCTGAGCCCCTTCTCTTTGCTTCCTGGCTGCCATGAATTGAGCAGGTTCCCTCACCATGCCTTCCTGTGATGAGGTTCTACCTTGCTACAAGCATGAAGGCAAGGACTGAAACCTCTCACATTGTGAACCAAATAAAGTGGATACCATTAAAATGTGAAAAAAATGTTTTAAATGTGAAATTTTTACTCTTCTTTTATACCCCATAGTGGCATACAAATATTTCCAATAACGTATGCTGCTAGCCACTCTATAGATATGTGACCTATAATAATTGATTGTTGTTTCAAGTCACTAAGTTTTAGAATTGTTACACAGAAGAGCCAAAATAAACCTTCCTGGCTTAGAAGTTGATTACCTCAAGTATTTTGTCAGTGATAGATAGCAGACTCAACACAGAACAAAAGCACTGACAATCCAAAATCAGGCTTGGTACAGCATTGTCCAGAACCATGGTTGTTGGGATGAAAGTGCAGGAGTGGGGAAGAGGATAAGTGTAGTACTTTTTTTCTTCACAAACACATTTTCAAAATTTAAAGAATTTATGAAAAACAAGAATAACATAATTACCTATCTTCTCATCATATTTTCTTGAAGGTTTTTTTAAATAAAAATTATGGAAAAAGTCTCTTGATGACTACTCTTCTCAGATATAATAAGTACTATATTTGACGTGAAAATTTTCAGTCTTTGTTACTTTGTAAGTGTAGTATTTAGTGCAGCCTAGTATTAGCTGGAAATTTTATCATCTTTTCCACTTCTTAAGAACCTATGTGTAGGTCCAAGAAATAGAAGAAAAATGAGCAAAAACTCAAAGAACTAATTTTAAGGGGAAAATTTTAAATGTAAGATGTTAGAAGAACATGTGGTATAAAGAGGGGAAAGGGATTTTGTCCACTTTAACAAAGCAGCAGTAGTCCAGTAATATAGGGTCAGGATAAAATGGTAAGACATCAAAAGGCAACAGTACCAGTGCTACCAGTAGTGCCATCAGCAACACTTAGCTTCTGCAGATTGCAGCACTAATGCTGGTGATGGTAAACACTTTTCCAGAGGAGATGTCACATGTTTCATTGGTAGCAAGAGTCCAGGCCGCATTTAGAGTAGGAAACATAGCCAAGTGTACATGTCTATTAGTGCCTTCTGTAACAGCACTGCTAGCTGGAAAAGGGTAGTAGAAGCCACCAAAGCCAGTGGAGGCTTAAAGAATTAGACTATTAATCATCAGATGGCAAACCTGAGGACTTTCAGAAATTCTGATGAGGTTCTGAGATTAGGAAGAGGAGGGGCTAGTTAAGGGAGGCACTGTTTATTACTGTTAATGTTACCTGAAGACTATTATGGCCTAGAGAAATAAAATTAAATTATATAATTTACAGTTTCTACTAAAGTATTAACAATAAAGAATATATCTATCCTATTGAGAGAACTTCTCTTCTGGTATGATTCCATAACTGATTGTACCCTGGAGAGACCCATATGCGGAGGGTCAGCTCAATGGCTAGAAAATCTCAGGTTTTGGTCAAATGCCTGTAGGAAATGAAAGAAAGTCCTTTCTGATGGAAGATAATGTCAACCATAATGGTTAATTTTGGGTGTTGACTTGACTAACCTGAGAAAATCCTAGAGACCTGATAAATCATTACTTCTAGGTGTGTCTGTGAGGGTATTTCCAGAGAAGATTAGTGTGTGGATCAGCAAACTGAGTGGGGAAGACCCACACTGAATGTGATTGGGCATTACTCAAGCAGCTGTGGGCTGGGATGGAAGAGTAAAAGCAGAAGGAAAAAACATACTCTCTCTCTGTTCCTCTTTCTTTCTCTCAGGCTCATCCTTCTGGAGTTGGCACATTTTCTGTTACTGTTGTCCTTGGATATCAGATGGCAAGTTCATTGGCCTTTGAACTTTGGGACTTGCACAAGCAATCCCACTGCAGGGCTCTTGGGCCTTTGACCTTGGGCTGGGGCTATCTTCCAATATCCCTAATTCTGAGGCTTCTAGGCCACACAACCAATTTACAGATGTCCATTGTGGAACTTTCCATTCTCTATAGTCATGAGCCAATCTTGAACGTGTGTGTGTGTGTGTGTGTGTGTGTACATACACACAGCTTTTTTTCAGTTGGTTCTGCTTCTATGGAAAATCTAGACTGACTTCTCACCTTAGGCTTCAAATTACTACTATAAATAATTTTCAAATATAATGTTTAAGAAATAAGAAGCAATAATGACACTTTTTTTTTCTTTTTGGCCAAGATTAAACAACTAGTTTGGAAATCTCTTTTTTTTTTTTTTTTGCAGTACTGGGTATTGGACCCAGGGTCTCGCGCTTGCATGCTCTGCAAGTACTGGACCACTGAGCTGCACCCCCAGTCCATTTTTTACTTTTTCAGACAGGGTCTCGCTAAGTTACGCAGACTGCCCTTGGTCTCGAACTTGCAATCCTCCTGCCTCTGCCTCCCGAGCTGCTGGCATTACAGGCATGCGCCACCGCACCCGGCAGTGAAATATCTCTTCTTTTGTAAGCAATAGGAAAACTGAAGAAAACAGACCAACTGCTTTCAGGGAGTAGACACCAGGCAGCACAAGACTTACGGTTCTGGAAATCAGGGGAATTCCTTAGGTGAACTTCATTATTCCCAGCTCTCTGGGTATAACTTCCTGACCACAGCATATAGCACTGAAGTATAAGCAGGGGGCAATGGTCCTACTGAACTAAAGTGGAAGATATCAGAAACAGCTACAACTATGAAATCGGCAGGGCAGGGCAGGGCAGGGCAGGAGAGTAGAGAGAAGGGAGCTAGATAGAAAAAGGACCCTAGATTCCCCTGCGGAACCAATGGTTCTGTTGCTAAAAGCCTGATAAAACACCAGGTGGTGGGGCTCCATGTTCATTGTTGGTGAATCAGGAGGTCTAGGTGGAGATGGAAAATCTGTATTTCTATAAAATTCCTAGGTGATACTGATGCTCATGACTGGGATTACACTTTGAAAATCACTCTTGTTGAGCAAAAGACAGTGTAAGTTTAAAATTAAATAAACCTTTCCTACTAAACTTTTTCACACATTCAGATTCTCCAAAGAGTTAAAATGAAATGTTTGAGGATAAAACAAAAATGTATAAACAACCTTACATAAAACCAATGACTTCATGATGATAACACTTCTTAAGGCTTTGTTGGCCTACCTGTAGATCTTTCACATTTGGAAAAGGAATTCCTATTGTTATGACAGCACGGGCATTGTCATCTGAGAAATCCAGACCCTCACTCACTTTACCACGACAAACTGCTATGAGAAGGGCTCCATCTGAAGCAATAGAAAATGAATACTTTTACTAAAGAGTGCACTCAAATTTCTCAAGAATTGTTTATTCTTATCATTTTGTAAAGACTAATCATTAAGTATTCATACTGGAAAGTTTAATAAAAACACTATCATGAGACATAGTTTTAAAAGTCCACTGTCTTTAAAGAGAAATAAAATTAGATGCAACATAGTAGCAAACCACTTTCCAAACTCTGCATCTCCCAGATAATTTATATATAAAAGACCAGATTAGCAACTTGGATATGAACTGAGCAAGTATGAACCAAAAAACTGAAGTTTCAATCACTACTTTTACCCCTAAAAGTAGAATTCTCAGAAAAATTTAAACAACTGACTTATATTATCAGATTGAATCATTATTATATGGAAAAGTATTTAAAACAAACACAGAACACTATATACTCTGATCATTAAAAAGATACTGACAATTATAGTACCTTCCTTGTTGGATTGTTCATAAATTATTGCTATTAGTCCTTCACATAAATTTTTCTTTTCTTTTTTCTTTTTCTTTTTTTTGTGTGTAGTACTGGGTAGCTGAACCAAGGCTTCATGCATGCTTTTGCATTCAGCCATACTCCCGCCCAATTTTTTTTTTTTTTTTTTTTTTAACTTTTTGAGACAGAGTCTCCCTAAATTATACAGGCTGCCTCTGGTCTTGAATTTGTGATCTTTCCGATTCTGTCTCTGGAGTCATTGGGATTACAGGCATTCATCACATCAAATTCCTCCCCCCTCTTTTTCTTTTTTTGAGGTACTGGAGAGTTGAACTGGGATAACAGGCATGTGCTACCATACTTATCTCCTCAGTTATGCTTTGAAAACTCAAGTTTATTTATTTAATAGAATAAAAGCACAATGCTTTTTGCAAGTGCTCAACCACTGAGCCATACCCCCAGCCATTTTTTGCTTTATGTTTTGATATAGGGTCTTGCTAAGTTATGCAGACTGCCTCTGGCCTTGAAATTGTGATCCTCCTACTTCCACCTCCCAAGTGGCTGGGATTAAGGGCATGTGGCATTGCACCTGGGATATCAATTACTTTTATTGACATTCTTTAACCTGGAAACTGAGTCATCAGTTATGTATACATGTATGTATGCATCATGCATATATTTTGTTTGCTTGTTTGTTTTTATATTTTGAGACAAGGTCTCACTATGTAGTCTCAAACTCATAATCACTGAGCCTCAGCTTCCCAATTACTGGGATAACAGGCATGTACCACCACATTTAGCTCCTCAGTTATGATTTGAAAACACAAGTTTATTTATTTAATAGAATAAAAGCACAAAGTATGTTATTTGCATCAAAATATATGCTAGTAAGGCTAGTAAGGGAGATAATTATACCTATCTCAACTGCCTGCTTACAAAAAATATTTCAGATAGTGTAAGGAAAACTGTGGGATAAAAACTGAATGCATGCTGTTTCTTAAAATTGAATTGGCATACTCAAATGAAAGCATTATAGGACAATTCCAAACAAAGAGTCTCTTTACTCAAATTATTTTCTTTTCACATAAGATTATAAAATATAAACTTCCCCTTAAGTGAAAGTCATTTTAAAAGATAATATAAACAAAATTCTAAAGCACCAACTTCTTGCTTTATAATAAAAAAATATTTTTTCAGTGACCATGAATTAATTTCCAATTACCTTTCTCTCCTCTATACTGGATTGCATCATAGTACACCTGCAATAACTCATCAAAATTAGTTTTTTCTCCTCCCTGTGGCTCAACAATGACTGTCTTCACCAACTCCAGATTATGCCATAAGCCAGTACACAACCAACGTTCTTTTAATTTTTCTAATAACTGAAAGGGAAAAGAAAAAAATTAATGTTTTGTATTTCTATCTGAAGAAACCCTTGTTTAAAGCCAATTTAACTATAATATGCTTCTGGCAAACACACTAACCTTTCTGTGTCTTACCTGAAAAGGAGGTAAGCATTATCTCATAGAGCTGTTATTGGGTTAAATTAACAGATTTGATGAGGTTTGAATGGGACTTGGCACACACTAAGAGCTGAAAAAATATGAGCAGCTGCTGTTGTTACTATTACTGTTACCACTAACACTACTATTGCTGCTGCTGCTACGACTACTGTTATTACTATCTTAGTAATTTCAAAAGCAGGGAAAACTTATCTCTTAAGATAAGTTTTTGTTTTTGTTGTTGCTGTTTTGTATTGTTTTTGGCACTGCTGAGGATTAAATCCAGGGCTTTATTCATGTCAAGCATGTGTACACCATTGGGCTACACCTCCAACCCTTAAAGTTGATAAATTTTACATTCTATCTTTCACCTAAATTGAATTTTCTTAATATACTTAAAGCGTCCTTAAATATTCTGTATTAAGATCATTTTACTAAGTGCATTGACAGTTACGCTCAGTGTTTGAAAATTTCATCATTTAACCAAAACTGAATAAATATATAAAGAGACTCACAAAGCAACCAAGGAGTAAAACATACAGGCACAAATGTAATATTTACAGAAATAACCATGGGCTACATAAAAAAAAAAATTTAAGTAACTTTCAAATAACATTTATCATACTGAACACATAATCTAATAATGGAATGTTAGGTTAATAATAACACTGCTAGGCACTGTGCACATGCTGGTAATCCCAGAGACTCAGGAGGCTGAGACAGGAGGATTGCAAGTTCAAAGGCAGAGACAGCCTGCATAAGTTAGCAAGATCCTGTCTCAAAAAAGGGGGAGGGAGGAAATTGGGTTTCAGCTCACTGTAGCACACTTGCCTAGCATGTCCTAGGCCTTGGGTTCAACCCCTCAGTACTATAAATAAGTAAGTAAGTAAATAAATAAATAAATAAATAAATAACACAAAGTGGATAAAAAAGAATCCCACCACTAAAACTCATAATCTTCAAAACATATGCAATCTATAGATATGATAAGAAAAGCATTCACAATTCAAAAGGAGTGGGATACGGGAAAGAAATTACTTAGAAATATACTTATAACCTGAAATAATTTATTTTAAAAACTGAAAGTAAAAGAACTTTAAACACTCTTCAAGAGGCTAGGAAATGAAATACAGCAAATGCAAATAGCAGTAGTAGAAGTGGAAGTTAATAACAAAAAGCTGAATTACTGAACAAGACAAAAGCTAATGGTAGAAAATGATGATTTAAAAGAAAAGACCAAATTACATGTCAAAAGAGACCCTAACTTGCCCTTGAACATCAAGCAGCTAAAGTAAAAGTAGGTATGATGAAGTTAAGGAACTAAACACAAGATTTCAAAAGGCAGCTCGAGAAGACAAAATCAAATATTACAATGACATGTGCAAAGAACTGGAGGCAGAAAACCAAAAGGAGAGAATAAGCTCTATTTTTCTCAAGCTTAAGGAATTGAAGAAAACATTCAAGCCTCAAGTGGCAATAGTGAAAGATTCTACAGGGAAAATATTAAACAATGCAGGAAACATCAAAAGAAGATGAAAGGAATACACAGACTCATCATACAAAAAAGAATTGCTGGATGACCAATAATTTCAAGAGGCTGCATATTATCAGGAACTAATGGTATTGAAGGATGAAGTAGAATCTGCCTTGAAGGAATTGGCAAAACACAAGGCTCCAGGAATTGATGGAATACCAATAGAGATGTTTTAACAAAGAGATGCAGCAGTGGAGGTGCTAACTTGTTTATGCCAAGAAATTTGGAAAATAGCTACCTGGCCAACTGACTGGAAGAGATCCATATCTGTGCCTATTCCCAAGGAAGGGGATCCAACCAAATGTGGAAACTATCGAAGGGTATCATTAATATCACACATAAGCAAAATTTTACTAAAGATCATTCAAAAGCAACTACAGTACTATATAGACAGAGAACTGCTGGAAAATCAAGCCGGATTCAGAAGAGGGAGGGGAACCAGGGATATCATTGCTGATGTAAGATGGATAGTAGAAAACAGAGTATCAGAAAGATGTCTATCTAGGTTTTATGGGCTATGCAGAAGCATTTGACTGTATGGATCATAACAAATTATGTATACATTGCAAAGAATGGGAATACCAGAGCACCTGATTGTACTCATAAGGAATCTGTACATGGGCCATGAGGTAGCTGTTTGAACAGAACAAAGAAGCACTGCTTGGTATAAAGTTGAGAAAGGTATGTATCAGGGCTGTACACTTGCATTATGTCTCTTCAATTTCTATGCTGAACATATAATCCAAGAAATTGGACTTTGTGAAGAACACAGCACTGGGATTGGAGGAAAACTCATTAACAATCTGCATTATGCAGATGACACCACTCCGCTTGCTGAAAGTGAAGAAGATCTGAAACATTTACTGATGAAGATCAAAGAACATATAGCCTTAAGTATGGATTGTAACTCAACATCAACAAAACAAAAATCCTTACAACTGGGTCAGCATGTAATTTCACAATAAATGGAGAAAAGATTGAGGCTGTCCAAGATTTTGCTTTGCTTGGCTCTATAATCAACACCTGTGAAATCAGCAATCAAGAAATCAAAAGACGCATTGCTTTGGGAAAAGCTGTGGCAAAAGATCTCTTTAAAGTATTGAAAAGTAAAGATGTCATATTGAAAAGAAAAGTGTGACTGACTCATGCCATGGTATCTTCAGTCGCATCATATAGTTGTGAAAGCTGGACATTGAACAAGGGAGATAGGAGAAGAATTGATGCTTTTGAATTATGGTGCTGGAAATGAATAATGAATACACCAATAGACTGCCAAAAGAACCAACAGATTCATCCTAGAAGAAGTGGAATCAGAATGCTCCCTGGAAGCAGGGATGGCTAGATTATGTCTTACGTATTTTGGACATGTAGTCAGGAGAGACCATTCCCTGGAGAGGGACATCATGTTTGGGATAGTGGCAGGTCAACGGAAAAAAAGGAAAACCCTCAGCTAGATGGATTGACACAGTGTCTGCAATAATGGGCTTAAACATAAAATGATCCTGTGCCTGGCATAGAATCGGAGAGTGTTTTGTTCTGCTATACATAGGTCGGTATGAGTCAGAGTCGGACTCGACTCAATGGCACCTCACAACAACAAGCTGAATTGTTTCAACCACTTGTATGGCATGAGTTCTATGCAATCTGGAACAGTTATTAGAATGTCAGTAAGTACCAAGAAACTACCTAAAATTCTCTAAACAACAGAAACAAATAAATATTTGTAAAATGGTTTATTTGCTCAGAACTTTACCTTCTCTGTTTTTATAAAGTTCTTAATAAGAACACAAAACAAATTTTATATCTCAAATGAGTAAAACAGCTCACTGCTATTTATTCAACGGTTTGGGTTTCCTTAACCAATAAAAATTAAAATTCTCCCAAAACACACTATTAAGTTACAAAAATGTAGGGCTATCACTGATCTGGGCTGGGATTTAGCTCAGTTGGTAGAGTGCTGCGCAGCAGTCTCTGAGGTCCTGAGTTCAATTCCCAGCACTTCAAAAATGGGAGCAGGGCCTGGCAATCCACTCCCAAGGCAATCCTGAAAAACAGCCACTGAAAACCCTATGAGGGTCACTATGAGTTGGATACCAACTCGAAGGCACCTAACAACAACAACAATCACTGATCTAAAAGTTTTTCCTATTTTGAAAGTCCAATGAGTTGGTTATTAGAATTTGCTTTTTAAATATGCCCTATTTCTGAATCAAAATCTCTCACCAAGGTTTAGAAAGTACGAAGAACCTCCTGAAAATATTCAGAGCAACCATGTATGTGAAAAGGTCACAATAAGTGTCCAACTGGAAGGAAAAAACTACTACAGAATCAATAATGTTTAGAGTACTTCATTAAATTATTTAAATTTACTATTGAATAGCTAGTTTAGAAAAGGATGAAAGTATCTTAAGAGGATATAAAAGTAGATGAAATGTCATAAAATTGTATAACTGTTGATACTTATTGGAATTCAATCCAATGATACACTGTTTGTCTAACTGAAAAAATACATTTCATCTTTGATTCCTTAATCCTGAGATAATAACTTTCACTAATGTTTGTAATCTAGACAAAAAACTTCTCAAAGTATTTGGGGAAGATAATTATATTGATAACTTGAGGACATATTCCACAATTAGATTAGAAGAAATCAATTTAAAAAAAACTTAAGAAATAACAAAGACTTAGTCAATGTGTGCCTGCAGCCCTACCACTGTGGCATGTGATCCTGTCAGATCTCGGAAGCTAAAGAGGGTTGGGCCCAGTTAGTACTTAGATGGGAGACCACCTAGAACACTAGGTGCTATAGGCTTGGGAGAAGGATCTGGCAACCCACTCCCAAAAAACAATCAGCCATTGGAAACCCTATGAATAGCAGAGAAGCACTAACACCACTGTTTCACCTGTTGTACAGAGGGTGGCTGTGAGTAAGATACCTACTGGACAGCAACTAACAACAACGATGTGTAACAACAACAAGTCAATGTGTAAATTTTCCACTACAAAAACTGAGCAGATTTTTTCCATCATTTAGACAATAATTCAAAGTACCAGAGAATTAAATATGATTTTACAATTTAAAAACCAAGTTGTTATAATAGTTAAAGAAAAAAAGACATTTTGTTCACTGATTTTTTGGTTTCTAAGAACTTCAGAAACTTATGCACAATAAAATGATCATAAGCTCATAAACAAAACCTGAGTGCCACAATAACAAAGTACAGTATACAATACTAATCCCATTTAAAAAATTATAACGAATACCAAGTCTTCACACTTCTCTGTGTTTAAAAAATTTATCTGCAAAATAAAGTTGTTGAGCTTATTCGTATATCTAAGTTAACTTTTGGCTCTACCACTAACTGATTCTATTCAATTTTTAATCAAAAACTGTCAGTATGTTATAGTTATATAACTCATATAATTCAGGAACTAGGTGGTAACAAAAAGGAGAAACACAGACACACCAAACATAGAGTACATTTTTCTAGTTTGCATTACAGGTTTGCATTAGAACTTTTCAACATTATTGTTAATGCAGTTTATAACTGGAAAAAAATTTTTCCTTATGTAAAAATCATTTCAATTTTCTTTAAACAGAAAAAACTTTTAATTCTCCAAACACAGATATTAAACTGCCTTTTATTTCCTAGAAAAACAAACAGTAAGAGAGGAAGGGGGGCAAAAAAGACTACAGATAGAAAATAACTAACAGAATGGCAATAGTAGTCCTCTGGTGGTTATTATTTTAAATATAAATGGATTAAATTTCCCAAACAAAAGACATAAAGTAGCTGAGTAGATATTTTTTTAAATGATCTAACTTTATGTTGTAAACAAGTGATTCATTTTAGGTTTAAAGTTACATACAGGCTGAAAGTAACTTTAAGAAAAGATACTACTTATGAATGTTAACCTAAAGACAGCAGGGGTAGCAATATATACACCAGATTAAAGAGACTTTAAGTCAAACACTGTCATAAGAGACAAAAAAATACATTATATAAGGATAAAAAGATTAATTCACCCAGAACATTTAACAATTACAAGTGTATATGCAACCAACATCAGAGAATCCAAACACTTCAAGAAATTTTTTTCAGAACTAAAGGAGAAATGGCAACACAATAATAGTAGGAAATTTCAATACCCCACCTTCAATAACCGATTAGACATCCAGATGGAAGATCAATAAAGAAATGGAACACCTGAACAACACTAGAGATCAGAAGAATACACATTCTTCTTAACTGCACACAGAAATTCTCTAGGACAGATCATGTGTTAGGTCATAAAATAAGTCTTAAGTTTAAGAAGATTGAAATCAATACCATGTGTCTTTTCTGACCACAACAGAATTAAACTAGAATTTAATCATATACAGAAAACTGAAGAATTCACAATTATGTGGAACCTAAACAATACACTTTTGAATCATGAGCATAGGTCAAAAGAAGAAATCAAAAGAAGTTATTTAATTATCTTCAGATCAACAAAAACGAAACACAACATACCAAAACTAAGAGATACCAAAGAAGCAATACTAAGAGGAAATTATACAGTGGTATAAATGCCTATATTAAAAAAGAAATATGGCTGGGGATATATCTTAGTGGGCGAGCACTTGCCTAGCATGTGCAAGGCCCTGGGTTCAAATCTCCAGGGTCCACAAAACAAAAATAAGAAAGAAAGAAATATGATCTCAGGTAACTAAACTCACTGTATGCTACAAGGAACAAGAAAAAAAAAAAAAAAGAACTAGACCCAAAGTTAGTAGAAGGAAGGAAATAACAAGGATTAAACCAGAAATAAACTTAATAGAAAGGAGAACTATTGACTACGAAGGAAAATAAGTTTTTCTGAAAAATTAAATTGATAAAACTTTAAGAAAATGGAGATAAGACAGTAATAAAATCTGAAATGAAAGAGAAAATATTTCAAGTGATGTCACTGAAATTAAAAGTATTTGAAGAAACTACCCTGAATCAGGGCTGGGGTTTAGCTCAGTTGGTAGAGTGCTTGCTCTGCGTGCTCTGAGGCCCTAGGTTCAAATACCAGCACCGCAAAAGTGGGACAAAGACCTGGCAGCCCACTCCTGAAATAATCCTGAAACAATTAGTCATTCAAAATCTGAATATGTCGGGCATAGCAGTGTCAGAGAAGGTTTCATTCTATTGTACATAGGGTAGCTATGAGTCAGACTTGACTCAACAGCACCTCCCAGGAACTGGTGGAATAACAATTGAGATGTTTTAAAAACAGATGTAGTACTGGAGGTGTTCACTTGTCTATGCCAAGAGATTTGGAGAACAGTTACCTGGCCAACCGACTAGAAGAGATCCACATTTGTGCCTATTTACAAGAAAGGGGATCCAATCGAATGTGGAAATTATATAACAATATCATTAACATCCCATGCAAGCAAGATTTTGCTAAAGAACTTTTAAAAGTAACTATAGCAAAGAACCAACAAATCTGTCCTAGAAGAAGTACAACCAGAGTGCTCCTTGGAAGCAAGGATGACTAGAGTGTGTCTTACATATTTTGGACATGTAGTCAGGAGGGACCAATCCCTGGAGAAGGACATGTTTGGGAGAGTGGCAGATCAATGCAAAAGAGGAAAACCCTCCACCAGATGGATTGACACAGTGTCTGCAACAATGGGCTTAAACATAAATAAGATCGTTTGCCTGGCGCAGAATTGGCAAGTGTTTCGACCTGCTGTACATAGGGTCGCTATGAGTCAGACTTGACTCGATGGCACCTAACAACAACAACAACAACAACAACAACATAGCAAAGTATTGACAGGGAACTGCCGGAAATTCAAGCCAGATTCAGAAGAAGGAATGGAATGAGGGATATCACTGCTGATGTTAGGTGGATATTAGCCAAAAGCACAGAATAGCAGAAAGATTTCTGCCTATGTTTTATTGACTATGCAAAGGCATTTGACTGTATGAATCACAACAAACTATGCATTGAAAACAACAGGAATACCAGAACATTTAATAGTACTCATGAAGAATCTGTACATGGACCAAGAGGAAGTCCTTCGAACAGAACAAGGAAATACTGCCTGGTTTAAAGTTAAGAAAGGTGTGTGTCAGGGTTGTATCCTTTCACTGTGCCTCTTCAATCTTTCTGCTTAGCAAACAATCAAAGTAGGACTTTATGAAGAAAGATTTGGCATTAGGATTAGAGGAAGAGTCATTAACAACATGCATTACTCAGATGATACCATTTTGCTTGCTGAAACTGAAGAGCATTTGAAATATTTATTGATGAAGATCAAAGAACACAGCCTTCCATATGGATTACACCTCAACAACAAGTGAACAAAAATCCTTGCAACTGGATCATGATAAACAGAGAAAAGATTAATGTCCAAGATTTTGCTCTACTTGGTTCTATAATCAACACCTGTGGATGCAATAGTCATGAAATCAAAAGGCACATTGTTTTGGGAAAAACTGTTCCAAACAACCTCTTCAAAGTGTTAAAGATGTCACACTGAAGATGAAGGCACACTGACTCATGCCATGGTATGTCCAGCTTGCATCATATGCTTGAGAAAGCTGGACATTGAATAAGGGAGACGGAAAAAGAACTGATGCTTTTGAATTATGGTGCTGGAGACAGATATTGAATATACCATGGACTACCTAAAGAACCAACAGATCCGTCCTAGAAGAAGTGCAACCATAGTTGCACTGCTCGTTGGAAGGATGGCTAGACTGTATCTTATGTGCTTTGGACATGTTGTCAGGAGGCACCAATCCCTGGAGAAAGACATCATGTTTGAGAGAGTGGTGGGTCACCAAAAAAAAAAAAAAAAAGGAAGAGCCTCAACTAGATGGATTGACCCCGTGGCTCCAACAATGGGCTTAAACATAAAATGATCATGTGCCTGGCATAGTGTTAGGGAGTGTTTCATTCTGTAGTACACAGGGTGGCTATGAGTCAGATCCAATTTGACGGCACCTAACAAAAACAACAACTTTGAGTCAGGCATGATGGCATACATGTGTAATCCCAGTGACTCAGAAGGTGGAGGCAGGAGGATTGAAAGTTCGAGGTGAGACTTGTCTCAAGATAAAAAATAAAAAAGAGCCTGAGGGTGCAGTTCAGTGGTAGAGCACTTGCTAGGCATGTGTGAGGCCATAGGTCCAGTCCCCCAGTACCATAAAAGAAAAAAAAAAAAAAAAGGAGAGGACTACTCTAAGTAATGCCAACTACTTGGAAAACCTAGAAGAAATGGACAAATTCTTGGAGACATACAAACTACCAAGACTAAGTCATAAAGAAATAGAAAATCTGAAGCTGGCATGGTAGCACACACCTGTAATCCCAGCACTTGGTAGGCTGAGGCAGAAGAATCATTGTGAGTTTGAGGCCAGCCTCGTCTACCTAACGAGTTCCAGGCCAGCTTGAGCTACACAGCAAGACCCTGTCTCAAAAACAAAAAAAAAATTAAGAGTAAAAGAAAAAGAAAAAGAAAAGAAAGGTAATCTGAACAGATCTACACCTATTAAGGAGATTGAATCAAAGAAACATCTAAGATCTGAGCCAGGTGGCGCACACATGTAATCCCAGTGGCTTGGGAGGCAGAGGCAGGAGGATCACAAGTTTGAGACCAGAGGCAGTCTGCGTAACTTAGCGAGACCCTGTCTCAAAAAGTGAAAAAATGGGCTGGGGGTGCTGCTCAGTGGTCCAGCACTTGCAAAGCATGCAAACACGAGGCCCTGGGTTCAACCTCCAGTACCACACACACAAAAAAAATCTAAGATCTAATGACATCAATGCTAACATTTATCACACATTTTAAGATTTAATACAAATCCCATTCAATCTACTAAAATCTCAATGTGTTGTTTGCATAAATAGAAAGGCCATTACGAAAAATAGATTTGATATTTCTACCAGCAATGCATAAGGATTCTAATTTCTCAACATCCTTGCCAACTCTCGTTATTCTCTGTATATTTGATAAGTCTTTCTAAAAGGTTTAAGGTAGTATCTTATCGTGGTTTTTGAATTGCATTTTTCCTAATGATTAATGATGTCGAGCATCTTTTCATATATATGTGGGCTATCTATATGTCATTTTTGGAGAAATGTCTATTCATGTCCTTTAGATTGTTTATTTTTTAGCTACTGAGTTGTAGGGACTCTATATATTTTGGTTGCCACTGTGAAACAGAGAAAATGAAATAAGAGGGAATCAAAAGAGTACAGTATCAAAAATCTTTAATTTCTTCCAGCAGTATTTTGTAGTTTTCAGTATACAATCTTCCACCCCCTTAGTACTACTTAGTTACTACTAAGTGATTTACCGAGGAGAAGGCAATCCACTCCTAAAGCAATCCCAAAACAATCAGCCATTGAAAATTCTATGAGAGTCGCTATGAGTCAGACATGACTTGACGGCCCCAGCAACAACAAACAGTAACTTATTTAAATACTTAGTTTATTCCTAAGTACTTTATTCTTTTTGGTACTATTGCAAGTATGACTGTTTTCCTAATTTTCTTTTCAGATGGTTTGCTGTTAGCATGTAGAAAATGCAACTGATTTTCATGTTGATTTTGCATCCTGTCACTTTACTGAATTTATTAGTTCTACCAGGTTTTTTAAAAATAGATTCTTTAGAATTTTTAATGTGTAAGACCATGTTGGTTCCAAAGAGGAATGGTTTTATTTCTTTCCTTCTCATTTGGATATCATTTCTTTTTCTTGCTTAATTGTTTTGGCTAAGACTTCTAGTACTACATTATAGGTAAGTGGTGAGAGTGGGCATCTTTCTTTGTTCCTTATCTTAGAGAAAAAGCTTTTGTTTTTTTCACCATTGAGTATGATGCTGGCTGTGAATTTTTCAGATATAATCTTAAGTTTCTAGAAAGTTCTTTATCATCAAAGAATGTTGATTTTGTCAAATGCTTTTTTTATATCTACTGAGATGATACTTGCTTGAAAAGAGTCTTTTCAAAAATACTAGATAATCACATGCCAAAAAATAAAGTTATATCTTGCCTATGTAATATACAAAAGTTAACTCAAAATTGACCAAAGGCCATAGTATAAAAGCTAAAAGTATAAAACTCTTTGAGGGAAACAAGCAAGGAAAGCTTTACGAGCTTAGATTTAGCAATGCTCTCCTGGGTATGACATCAAAAGTACAGATAATAAAATTTCTTGGCTATGATATTAAAAGTACAGGTAAATTTGATTTCATAAAAAATTAAGTAATTTTTAATGGACACTATCAAGAAAATCTGTAGCCGTACCACTGTGGCATCTGATCCTGTCAGATCTCGGAAGCTAAACAGGGTTGGGCCTGGTTAGTACTTGATGAGACTGCCTGGGAATACCAGGTGCTATAGGCTTGGGAAAAGGACCCAGCAACCCACTCTCAAAAAAATGTATCCTATGAATAGAAGAGAAGCACTAACAATACTATCTTGCCTGTTGTATGTAGAGTCACTATGAGTCAGACACCAACTCGAGGGCACCTAATGACAACAACAAACACCAAGAAAGGAAAAAACTCCACAGAATGGGAAACATATTTTTAAAGCATTTATCTGACAGAAGGTTAATATCTAGAATATATACAGAACTACTACTATTGTGAACAACAAAACAAACAATGTGATTCAAATATAGGCAAAGGATTTAAATATTTTCCCAAATAAGATAAGAATATAGCCAATGAACGCTGGACGTGGTGGGGCATGCCTGTAATCACAGTGACTCAGGAGATGGAGACAGGAGGACTGCAAGTTGAAGACCAGAAGCAGTCTACATAATTTAGCGAAATGCTGTCTCAAAAAATAAAAAAAAATGGGCTGGGGGGTGCAGCTTAGTGGTCCAGCACTTGCAAAGCATGCAAACGTGAAGCCCTGGGTTCAACCCCAAGTACCACCAAAAAAAAAATAATAAATTAAAAAAAAAATATATATATATATATATGGCCAATGAAGATATGAAAAAATGCTCTATTTCCCTAGTCATGAGCACATCAAAACCATAATGAGATCTCATTTCACACCCTAAGATAACTATTATCCAAAAAAAGGGAATCTTTGATAAGATCCCACTTCACACATATTAAGATGGCTATAATCAACAAGATAGATAGCACAAAGATATGGAGAAACTGGAAACTCCATAGGTTGCTGTGGAAAATGGTTTAATGGTTCCTCAAAAGTGAATTATCATATAATCTAGCAATTCCATTGCTAGATATATACCGCAACGAACCGAAAAGGTTGGGATTCAACCAGATATATGTATACCAATGTCCACAGCAGCATTATTCACAATAGTCAAAAAGTGAAAACAATTCAAATATACATCAGCAGATAAATAAACAAAATATATGATCCATGTACAAATGAATATTATTTAACAATAAAAAGGGATGGAATTCTGATACATGCTAGTGTGGATGAACCTTGAAAAGACCGTCAATGAAAAAAAAACAAGACACAAAAGTACAAATATTTGGATACACAAATACCCATTTATCTAAGATATCTAGTATAGATGAATCCATAGAGATATAAAGTAGAACAGGGGTTATCAGATATGGTAGGGAGGGGAGAATGAGGTACACTGTTTCTGACTAGGATGGCTTAAGATGTTTTGGAAAATAACAGTGGTGATGGTTGTACAAGTACTGTGAATCTACTTAATGCCAATGAATTAATTGCACACTTACAAATGCTTTAAGGGTAAGTTTTATGTTATGTGTATTTTACTACAAATTTAAAAACTGAAAACATGTAAACATTCACATTCAAATGAATACTAACCAGTAGCATAAATGAACAAACTGGCTTTACACATGTCAGTAAGGATGAATCACAAATCTATGGATGTTGAGTAAAAAAGCAAATACAGATGGACAGCATACATATGATTTCACTTATATAAAGTTCAAAAACAATACATTGTTTAAGAAAAAATTATATACCTATTTTTTAAAAAGAAAATTTCTATAATTTTGGGGGGTGTGACTGTGGGAAGAGACAAACTGAGGCATCTAATGTTGGACTAATGTTCTATTTTTTAAACAGGTTGTAGATACTCAGATGTCCATTTTATTATCATCATTTAAATGTACGTTTTAGCTGGGCGCCACCACCTATAATCCCAGTGGCTTGGGAGGCGGAGGCAGGAAGATCGCAAGTTCGAGACCAGATGCAGTCTGTGTAATTTAGCGAGACCCTGTCTCAAAAAGTAAAAAAAAAAAATGGACTGAGGGTGCAGCTCAGTGGTCCAGCACTTGCAGAGCACGCAAGCATGAGGCCCTGGGTTCAACCCCTAGTACTGCCAAAAAAAAAAAAAAAAAAGAAAGCACATTTTATACCTATACACATATTTCACAATTTAAAGATATAAAAATTAAACACCATTACTCTGGTATTAATATGAATAAGAGGAGTGTTAAGAGTGGATACATTCAGGCTACTAATAATGTAATCCAAAAATAAAGGTGGCTTGAATTAGAGTTAAGAAAAAATATGCAAAGCCTGAGAGAAAGGCAAAAAGATAGGCATACAACTTTCCAATTCAAACAGAGGAAAAGGCCTAGTAGAGAATTATCTAGGGAAATATGCTTTTTAAAATTTGCTATTTACTATTGATTAATGATCCAAACTTAGAGGAATTATATTTTAACATGTCTATTTTTGCCCAGTGGAAATTCAAATAATTTCTGTTCAGGAAAAAAGATAGCCTCAAAGTTTTATAGTTTATTGGCCTACAGTATATTAACCAGTTTTGAATTCAAGTTAGCAATCTTATATTCTATTCCTTTATTAAATTACCTATAAAATACATAGCTCCTTTAACGTTTCCTGAGTTAGCCTTACCATCATGCTCATTTCTTTCACTACTCAGTGAGTTTGCTACAAATCTTTGATAGGTGTTCCCTTTATATTTTCAGTTAGGCCAGTTTTACCTTTTTGGAAATTATACTGTAGAGAAAGAAAAGTGAACAGACTGTAAAAATGTTTGAAATTTATAATGAATAAAGCAGTTCAGTTGGATATGACAAGGAAAGGGAGAAAAAGGTTCACAGATGCCCCATTGGTTTCTGGTTAGTCCAAACAGAGATTATAATCTTATTCACTCTTATAGGCAACACTGAGAAAGGGTCAAGATTGGAAAGGAAAATTACAAGTTTGTTGCCTTTGTTATTGTTTTTAGGTGCTGTTGAGTCCAACTCATAGCGACCCTATGTACAATAGAATGAAACAATTCCCAGTTCTGTGCCAGGCAAATGATCTTATTTATGTTTAAGCCCATTGTTACAGACACTGTGTCAATCCATCTAGTTGAGGATTTTCCCTTTTTTTGCTGACCTGCTATTCTCCCACACATGATGTCCTTGTTGCCTTTAAGATACACGAATTAAAATGTTGATCTGGCAGTTGAATATATGGGTGTACTTATAGGAAAGGTTGGAATTGAATTATAAATGGGAAAACCAAGACAAAAGGTGAAACTAAGAATGCATATAGTTAAAACTGACTAGCAAGAGTACGTATATAAAGAAATGGGCCTAGTAAGTATATCTTAACTTCTATCACACTGCACATCTAATCCATCACCAAATGCTTTAGGCATGAACTTCAAATTACATCTAGAATTCAAACATTTCTCACCACCTTCACCACAATGCTCCCAGTCACCACCATCTCTCACCTGGATCATTACAGTAGATTTTGCTAAACAGCTGCCTTGCTTCTTCCTATGTTCACTAGAGACCACTGTCCACCTCACAACCACTTTAATCCTTTAAAAATGAAGTCTAAAGCTCCAATGGTTTCCTAGTGCACTTAGAATAATATCTACATCCTCACTTTTGTAGAAATTTACCCTGCTACATCTCTGACTTCATCTACTACTTCCCTTACCCCAGCCCACACTGCAATAGCCATACTAGCCTCTTTGTTGCTCAGAGTAACCAGGCCCTCTCCTATCTCAAGGTTTCCGCTGCCCTGAACATTTCTCCCCAAGAAATCAGAACAGTTTACTTCTTCCTTTCCTTTAGACCTTTATTTAATCCCACCTTTTCAGATAAGCTGTCACCCAAATCTCCCAATTAAAGTTCTAAGCCGTTCCTTTTCATATTTCCAGAATTCTGTTCCCCCTCTTCTTTGCTTTAGTTCTCTATAGAGGATTTATTACCATCTGTGTTAGTCCCCATAGGCTGCCATAACAAACTCTCAGAGACTGGGTGACTTAACCAACAGAAATTTATCTCTCACAGTCCTGGAGGATTAGAATTTCCAGATCAAGATGTCAGCCAACTTGATTTCTGCTGAGGGCTCTCTTCCTGTTTTGCATAGTCACCTTTTCTCCATGTCCTCACATAGCCTTTCCTCTGTATTTGAGCAGAGAAGGAGAGAGCAAGCAAGATTTCTGGTGCCTCTCTATATACGGACATTAATCCTACAAAATCAGGGCCTCACTATCGTGATCTCATTTAACCTCAGCTACATCCTTAAAGGCTCCATCTCCAAACATAAGCACACTGGCAAGTTAAGGCTACCACCTAAGAAATTTGATGGGACACAAACATTCAGTCCATAACATCATCTAACATATGAGCATCTTTCCAGATATCTGGTTTATTTTCTGCCTGTCATCCCTAAATATAAAAGGACAATAATTTTTTGTCTGTTTTGCTTTCTGCTCTTGTCCAGTATTTTGAACAGTAACTCACACTTAAAAAAAGAAAAGCCTCAATACATATTTGTTGTATGAATTATAATTATTAATAAATGGAAAAAAAAGGTGGCCCAAAATAATGGAAGGTCAAGGAGGAGATTAAGGAGAGGTTAAAAAAAAAAAAAAAAAAAAAAAGCCTGTAAAATCAGGTGTCAAATTCCTCTCAATAAGCCAGGAGTGGTGGTGCATGCCTGTAATCCCAGCAGTTTGGGAGGTGGAGGCAGAAGGATTGCAACTTGGAGACCAGAGGCAGTCTTTGTAACTTAGTGAGACCCTGTCTCAAAAATAAAAAAAAAAAGGGGGGGGGGGGGGCTGGGGACACAGCTCAGTGGTCCAGCACTTGTAAAGCATGCAGATGCGAGGCCCTGGGTTCAACCCCCAGTACTGCAAAGAAAAAAAAAAAACCTCAATAAAAGAGTATTTAAGTATTTGTAAAATGGCAATGAAGATGATAGGAAAAGAATGATATTATGGTTTAAATCTAAAATGTCCCTCAAAGGTCATGTGTTTGAATTCTTGGTCGCCAACTGGTGGCACTGTGCTTGAGAGGTTATGAAGCTTTGAAAAACAGAATCTAGCTTTGCAAAAGTGGCTCCCTGGAGAGAGCCCTTTGGAGTTTACCATAGACCCACAGTTAGGGTCCTGCTCTCTGCCTCTCATCTGCCAAGATGTGAGGTACTCTGCCATGGACCCACTGGGCCCGCTCTGCCACTATGCCTCCCGCCATTATCAATTAACATCCTCTAAACATAAGCCCCCAATAAGTTGTTCCTCCCATAAATGTGTGTTGGTTGGTTTCTCTATCTTAGCAACAAAGGAAATAATACAGAAAATTGGTACTAAGTGGGGTCAGTGCTGTGCAGACACATGGCCACGTGGTTCTTAAGCTACTGGAACTTGTTGGAGGAGTCTGGAGATGTAGGCAAAAGAAGTCCTGGAATGTTATGAGCAGAGTTGAGGGATGGTTCTGGCTAGCCTTCGGAAGACCAAATGCTAATGGTGATGTGGATACTAAAGACAGGGCTCACAGAGTTTGAGAGGAAAATAAAGTCTCTACTGGGAACTGGACTAGAGGCAATTCATGTTACACTCTAGCAAAGAGTCTGTCTGCAGTTTGTCTGAGTCCTAAAGATTTGAGTGAGGCTAAATTAATTAATTAATTAATTTATTTATTTACTTTTATATTATTTATTTTTGTGGTACTTGGGGGTTGAATCCAGGGTCTCACACATACTTTGCAAGTACTTTTCCACTGAGCTGTACTCCTACCCATTTGTCAATTTTTTATTGTAAGTCAGGATCTCACTAGGTTATGCTGGTTGCCTCTGGCCTTTAACTCATGATCCTCCTGCCTCTGCCTTCCAAGTCACTGTGACTACAAGCGTGTCCCACTGCACCCAGTGCTGTGAGCGTGAATTTAAAAGTATGGTGTAATGGGCTAATTAACCTGGCTGAAGAAATATTAAAGAAAAATAGTGCTGAGGGTGTGACTTGGTTACTCTTAGATGCTTTTAGCCAGATCTAGGATGAAAAAAAATAAAGCAAAAGGCATAGAAGGAAGATCTGAAAAATGTGCAGTTTAAAGAAAAAAAAATAATTGTCACCATGCCGTAGACAGGGCTGGCTTGGGCAAGGAGGCAGTAATTGTTAAAGACAATAAGAAAGTCCCAGGGGGAAATCAGGAGTCAAGTCAGGCACCTCCATCTAAAGCTCCAAGGTATGAAAATGAAAACTCATTTGGAAGTCCTTCCTCTGAAAGGAGAACAGCTGAAAGGAGAATGCCTTCAGGATACCCTGCTGCAAAGGCACCGCCCAGGGAAGTGATTTCTCCTCTTGGGGAATACAGAGGCTCCTGCAGCCATGGTCCAAAAGGGCCCTACCACCAGAGCAGGTAGCACATCTTCGTGATGCCATGTGGAACTGGTTTTCAGGCATGAAGAATGCAAGAGTCATGAGGTTTTAGAAGCTGCCACCAAGGTTCCAGAAAATAGCCTGTGAGGCCAGGCAGTGTGTACTAGGGTTGGATGTCCTGTGGAGAGTCTCTGAAAGGATGACGCATGAAGCTTTGGAGAGTGAAACCTAAGCAGCAACAGAGACTCCAGGATGTTGGATATGCCAGTAACACAAAACATCTGCTGAGGAAAGCTATCAGTAATTAGTGGAGCTAGCCCAAGAAGGCCACTGGGGCAGCACTGCCCAAGATTTCGAGCCCAGATGATGCCAGATGATGTCACATTGCCAGGTCCCAGATGTGAAGTCACAAGATTTGTTTGTTCAGTGGGTTAATAGGTCTTCTTTTCAGATCAGTCTTTCTTTTCTGTGCCTCCACTCCTTCTTTTTGGAATGGGAATGGTTACTCTGTGCCACTGCATGTTGAAAGCATGTAACCTGTTATTTATTTTGCAGGGGCTCACAGCTAAATTTGCCTTAGTCTCAATGGAGACTTTGGACTTAGATTTTTGGTCTTAGTTGAGACTGTTAAGAGTTTGAGGACTCCTGAAATTGTACTAAATGCATTTTGCATTATGAGACGGCCATGGCCTTTGGAGGTCAGAGTTAGAGTGTTATTGATTTCAATCTAAAATGTCCCCTAAAGGTCATGTGCTTCCATGTTTGGTTGCCAGCTAGTGGGACTGTTCTGGGAAGTTACAGAACTTTGGGAGGTGGAATCTAACTTTGCAGAAGTAGATCACTGGGGGCAGGCCTTTGTAAGTTTTTACCCGGACCTGCAATTCCAGTTGCTCTCTACTCCTGATCTGCCATGACATAAGACTATCTGCCACAGGTGTTGTTGCCTGCCACCACCAACCCTGCCTCACTGCCATTATAGTGATCCTCTAACCATGAGCCACCAATAAATCTTTTCTCCCTTCAGTTTCTTTTGGTTGGTTTCTCTGCTGCAGCAATGCACCAGCTGACTAATATAAATGATATGGTTAAAAGACATGAGCACAGAGACTAGAGCTTTTTCGTTGGTGAGTCGCACAAGTCCTTCCCTCTCATTCTTTCTTTTCTTTCTCCCTCCCTCTCTCCTTCCTCTCCTATCTCTTTTTCTCCTTTCTTTCCTCCTCTTTCTCTCTCTTTCTATTTTAAGACGCAAATAGAGAGGCAAAGGTTTGGGAAATACAACAGAGAGTAAATAGGACAGTAAATATGAGGTACTACAAGTTATGAGAGGAAAGAACAGTCACAACTTCAAAGGGCAGACAAGGAACCAGCATGTTCTCTGGGTATATCCACATTTTAGTTCAGATCAAGAAATAAAAGGAATATTTTGAAAAGGGGGAAATTTGGTGAATAAGAAGCAATATTTATCCAGAGTACAATATGTTTATTTTAGTCTCTTCAATGAAGGCTTTTGTAAAAAAAAACTTTAAAAGCCTTCCATTAAGAATTACACAGGGGTTACATTCAAGCTGGGAGTGTAGTTCTATAGAAAAAAAAATCATACTGATTATTTTAGTGAAAATGGTCTATAGAAAAATTTGAATTTCATATAAAAAAATATTTAGGTGTACATCTTTTCCATTCTCATTACAAATGATACTCAAATGCATATTTATACAGCTTAATTATTTTCCTCTTACCAGACAAATCACTGAACTAACAGAACACATACATAACATAATTAATTGTTAAGTTCTGTTAAATATGCTAACTAGGTGCCTAAAAATCAAATAGTTTAAGAATAGTACACTGATACAGAGCTGCCTCCCAGTCTTTAAGGTTTACATATGTGAAAAATATGAGATAGCTCTGCTGTAAATTATTTTACTTTAATAGGTCATAAAAGGTAAATACTATTCAGATACAAAGACTAGCTTACATATAGTGACAGATATAATTTAATTTACCAATTGGTGCTCACATAACTTGGATTTGTAAACCTCAATTTTTTTAAGTCAGATTTCACAAATTAAAAGATACTTTGAGATATCTGTGTCTTATCTGCACATTGTCATTTTACCATTTCAAACTTCTTAAAACCTGTATCTCACTAGGGATGTAATAGGTTAGAACACAAACTGGTGGGGGAAATCCTGCATTTGCTCAATGTCCATAGCTTTTACACAGTTCCAGATGTTCAGTACATTAATAATGCACTAACTCAAAGCCTCTTTTTGAAACTTTAGAAAGTGCAAATTGCATTAAGACCTCTTTGCCCTCATTAATGGTATTGTTACTATCCCAGTCCTCTGGAAAATGTTTTTTGGCATGAGTTTAACTTTATAATATTGCCATTTACTCACTTTAATAGCCAGTACTCAAGACGTAATGCTTTTAATAGTTCTGCCCAAACAGACTACCATCTTTTGTAATCTTATTCACATAATTTATTTCATAGGTAAAAGCTGTCACATTTTTCCATCTAAAGATGATTCTTCACTATTCATTTCATAAGGCATTAATATTTGAGAAGCGTTTACTTTCTTTTATTCAGGTGCTACGCACCTACTGGGAGAAGGATATGGCAGTCCACTCCCAAAACAACTAGCCATTGAAAACCCTGTGAGGATCACTATGAGTTGGACCCAACTTGACAGCACATAACAACAACACACACCTTTGTGGCATATGTTAGAAATGTAATAGTCCATTTTATATATGAATAAAAAGGAAAAAAATAGTAGTCTTTTAAAATAACATTTTAGTGAGCCAGGTGCCATGGCGCATGCCTATAATCCCAGTGACTGGGGAGGCAGAGGCAGGAGGATTCCAAGTTCGAGACCAGAGGCAGTCTGCGTGATTTAGTGAGACCCTGTCTCAAAATGTTTAAAAAAAAAAATGGGTTGATGGTACAGCTCAGTGGCACAGCACTTACAAAGCATGCAAGTACACGGCCTTGGGTTCAGCCCCCTGTACCGCAAAAAAATAAAATAACATTTTAGTTATAGGATAATTAGTATATTCTTAATTTTTCTATATTCAAGCATAAAATATGAGAAGACCAAAAATATGAACTTTTATTGAAACAGTTTCCCGTTTGATTACATTTGACCTAGCATTTTTATCTCAAAAGGCTGGGTTGTATTTTAGGATTAAACTTTCAATGAATATACATGCCTGCAGTCAATATTATACTTGGAGCAATAATATAGGAGAATACTGCCCTGAAAGTGAAAAGAAGATCCCCTAGATTATTGGCAATCTAAGTAGACATGAAAACCATGATAGTATCCTCTGAAAAGGAGCATTCTCACCCATTAGTTAGTTAGAAGACTGAGGACTCTGAAAATGTTGAAGCTCCACTACTGCTAATGGTACATTAACTTATTGTTACTTATTGATACATACATTTGGATAAAAAAACACAATGATATTTACAATGCAAAAATTTTTTTTATAAAACATCATTTACAAAGTAACTTATAGATTTCCTTGTGACCATCAACCTTGTTGAAATCTCTAGAACAGCTTGGCACAGTGGCATATACCTATAATCCCAGTGACTCAGACAGTGGATGCAGAAAGATTACAAAATCGAGGCCAGAGGGAGTCTGTGCAACTTCGCGAGACCCTGTCTCAAGATAAAAGATGGGCTGGGGGGCAGCTCATTGGTAGAGTGCTTGGAAAGCATGCACAAAGCCCTAGGTTCAGCCTCTCAGTATTTTAGAGGGAGACAGAGACAGAGAGAGACACAAAAGGAGGGAAGAAGGAGGAAGAGGAGAAAAAAGAAAAATAAAAAAGAAAGGAAGGAAGGAAGGAGGGGAGGGCAGGCTCTAGAAGGTCAAAAAAGAACCTAAAATTATATGTGGAAAAAATTCTTAACTCTTTGAAACATGAATTCTGAATTTCTTTTGATTTATCAGTGTTTGACGTAGCAGTTACTTATAATGTATATATTTGATCAGCTTTATTATTTTACAGCTTAGTAAATGTTGGCTGAAATCTGGGTATATAAATTTATTCACACAAATTCAACTGTATGAGCTGGGTACAGTGGGGCACATCTATAATCCCAGTAAGTCAGGAGGCAGAGGCAGGATTGCAGATTCAATGCCAGAGGCAGCCTGCATAACCAAGTGAGACCCTGCCTCAAGACAAAAAAATCAAAAAATGGGCTGGAGGTACTGCCCAGCAGTAGAACACTTGCCAAGAATGTGTGAGGCACTGGGTTCAAAGAAAAAAAAAATCAAGTATATATTTCATTCGTTAAGTACATTAATTTCAGGCAAAAAAAAAAAAAAAGGCAACTATATTTTTACACTTATGTAAAAAAAAACTAGAATTAATGTCAATTATAATGAGATCAAAGCATCTTCACTATTAGAATCTAGGCATAATGTAGGCTGGGAGAAGCAAATGAAGAAGTAACCACTATAATGTTTCATAAAAGTTGCTATTTTCAAATATTGCTAGCCTGAGTTGGCTATAAACCTGTTGCTATAAAACTTGAAGGTAAAATGCTTTGGAAAAAGCATCACTTCGTAATCTAGTAGAGAAGATCTAAAAGAAAAATACTTAATGACAGCAGCTAGTCTTTAGCTATTATTATGGTTTGGGACTTAGATGTCCCCGGAAGGTGCATGAGTTACTGGCTTGGTTGACAGCATATGGTGCAGTTGAGAGGGGGTGGAGACTTTAGGAGGTGGGGCCTAGTTGGAGGAAGTAGGTCATTGGTGATATGTCCTTAAAGAGAATATTGGGACCCTGGACCATTCCTGTCCTTGTCTTTGCTTCCTGGCTACCATGAGGCGAGAAGCTTTCCTACACTGAGTACTACTGTCAGGATACACTGCCTCATTGCAGGCCTAAAAGCAATGTGGCCAAGCGACCATGAACTGAATCCTCTGAAACGATGAGCCAAAATAAACATTTTCTCCTTTAAGTTGCTTTCTCTCAGTTATTCCATCACAATGATGGAAAGCTAACACACCTACCAATAATTACCTGGAGGGTAAATGAATTAAACTCTCCAATAAAAAGACACAGAAAGACTGAATGGACATAAAAAAAGAAAAAAGAAAACAGAAAAAAGAAAAAAAAGAACCAACTATATGCCTAGTGCCTGCAGCTGTAGCCCTGTGGCATCTGATCCTGTCAGATCTCGGAAGCTAAGCAGGGTCGGGCCTGGTTAGTACCTGGATGGGACACCGCCAGGGAATACCAGAAGCTGTAGGCTTGGAAGAAGGACCTGGCAGCCCCCTCCCAAAAATCAATCTGCCATTGAAAACCCTATGAATAGCAGAGAAGCACTGACAATAGTGTTTCCCCTGTTGTACAGAGGGTCGCTATGAGTTGGATACCGACTGGACAGCACCTAACAACAACAACAACAACAACAACAACATATGCCTAGAAGAGACTTACTCCACATTAAAGAACATATAAAGACTGAAAGCAAAGGGACAGAAAAATATTCCATGGAAATGGAAACCAAGAGACCACAGGTAGCTATACGTTGTGACAAAATAGACTTTAAGTAAATCTCTGTGAAAAGAGACAGAGAAGAACATTATTTAATGATAAAGGGATCAATTCATCAACAATTATATGTGCACACAACATTGGACAATTAAATATATAAGGCAAATAAGGATCTGAAGCAGACAGACTGGAATACAATTATACTAGGAGATTTAAATATCCCACTTTCAATAATCATTGAGACAGAAACTTAATATGGAAACTTTGGGTTTGACCCAACACTTCAGATGAAATAGATCCAACAGATAACAGAGTATTCCATCTAATAGTAACAAAATACATATTCATCTCCAATTCATACGGAATATTCTCCAGGACAGAATATATATTATTAGGCCACAAATTTCAGTGTATTTTATAAGATGAAAATCATATCAAGGATCTTTTCCACACACAAAGGGATAAAACTGGAAATCAACAATAAGAGTTCCAGAAATATCAAAAGTAGACAGAAATTAACAGCTTGCTTCTGAAAAGCCAATGGGTCAATGAAGAAATGAAAAGAGAAATATAAATTATATTGAGACAATTGAGAATGAAAACACAGCATATCAAAATTTATGGGATGCAGCAAAAGCAGAAGAAAGTTTATATCAATAAATGCCTACATCAAAAAGAAGACAAAGATATTAAATAAATAATATTACTTTCCAAAGAACTAGAAAAAAAAAATGAAGCCCAGAAGGAAGAAAATAATAAAGATCAGAGCAGACAGATATGATATGAAATAGACAAGACAAATGATACCAAAAAAAATCCAAGTAACCTAAAAATTGGTGTTTTGAAAAAATTAACAAAATCAACAAATGTTTAGATGGACTAGAGGGAAATGAGAAGAAATATTAGAACTGATACCACAGATATTCAAAGGATCATAAGATATTATGTACAGTATTATGTCAACAAATTATAGAAGAAATGGGTACATTCATAGACAAAAACAATGTCCCAAGACTGAATCATGAAGAAATAAAAATTCTGAACAGACCTATAACTCGCAAGGAGATTGAATGAGTAATAAAAAGTGTCCCATCAAAGAAAAGCCCAGGACCTGATGGCTTCACTGCTCAATTCCATCAAATATTTAAAGAATAACACCAGTCCTTCTCAAATGCTTCCCAGAAACCAAAAGAGGACAGGATATTTTCAAATTCTTTTAATAAGGCTAACATTGCCCTGATACCAAAGCCAGACAAGTACATTATGAGAAAAGAAATTACTGGCTAATATCCCCAAGCCTGCAGCCATAGCACTGTGGCTTCTGATCCCATCAGATCTCAGAAACTAAGCAGGGTTGGACCTGGTTAGTACTTGGATGGGAGACCACATGGGAACACCAAATACTGTAGGCTGAAGGACCTGGCGATCCACTCTCAAAAATCAATCCGCCATTGAAAACCCTATGAGTAGAAGAGAGGCACTGACAACAGTGCTTCACCTGTAGTATGCAGCCTCACTATGAGTTGGATACCGACTCAATGGCACCTAACAACAACAACAACAACAATATCCCCAATGAACACAGATGGAAAAATTCTCAGCAAAATACTAGCAACCCCAATTCAACACCATAATAAAAGGCTCAATCACCGTGATCAAATAAGAATTATCCCTGGGAAGTCAAGATGGTTCAACATATACAAATCAATGATTATGATACATCACTCTAACAGAATAAATGACAAAATTTATATGATCATCTCATTAGATACAGATAAAGCATTTGACAAAATTTAACTTCCTTTCATGATAAAAATTATGGTCAAATTAGATAGAGAAAAAATTGTACCACAATACAATAAAACACACATATGATAAACTCACAACTAACATTACACTTAATGGTGAAAAATTGAAAGCCTTTCCTCTATCTGGAAAAAGGCAAAGATTCTATTCCTGTCATTTCTACTCAAAATACTATTGGAAGTCCTTGCCAAAGCAATTAGGCAGGAGAAAGAAACAAAAAGGCATACAAGTAGGAAAGGAAGACGTGAAGTTGTCACTGTTTGCTGACAAGATAATCTTATATATAGAAAACTCTAAAAACTCCACCAAGAAACTGTAAGAACTAATAAACAGATAAGGTTGCAGAATACAAAATCAACAAGCAAAAAAAAATCTGTAGTGGAGGGCCAGAGGTAGCTCAGTGGTATATTACTTGCCTATCATGTGCAAAGAACTGGGTTCAATTCCCAGTACCACACACCCACACAAAACTAAAATCTGTAGTTTCCATATACTAATAGTGAACCATACAAAAAATAATAATAATAAGAGAGCAATTTCATTTACAATAGCTAAAGAAATAATAAATTACAAATACATTTAAATGAAGAAGTGAAAGATTTACACTGAAAACTATACAACACTGCTGAAAGAAATTTGGAAAACAGAATTAAATAGAAAGATGGTCCATGTGTACAGATTAAAAGAATATTGTTAGCCAGGTGTGGTGGTACACACCTGTAATCCCAGAGACTCAGGTGATGGAGACAGGAGGATTGCAAATTCAAAGCAACAAGTAGCATGCATAAATCAGCAAGACCCTGACTCAAGACAAAAAAATTAAAAAGAGGCTGCAGGTGCAGCCAAGTGGCAGAGCACTTGCAAAGTTGGTGCGAGACCCTGGGTTCAACTCCCAAGTCTCGCAAAAATAAATAAACAAACAAATAAATCCACAATGAGATATCACCTCATGTCTATTAGAATGGCTATTATCAAACAGACAAAAGGTAAGTATTGGGAAGGAAGTGGAGAAAAGGGAACCCTTGTATGCTGTTGGTAAAAATGTAAACTAAGTACAGCCACTATGGAGGTTCCTTTAAAAAAAAAAAAAAACTAAAAATAAAATTACCATATGGTACAGCAATCCGCTTCAGGATACTTATCCAAAAGATTTGAGATCAGTATGCCAAAGAGATGTCAACACTCTCATTTTCATTGCAGCATTATTATCAATAATGAAGTTATAAGACAAACATAAGTTGATCAACAGATGAACAGAGGAAGAAAATGTGGTATATGTACCTATACATACAATGGAATACTATTCAGATTTTAAAAGAAGAAAATTTTTTCCTTTGTGACAACATGGATGAAATTAGAGGACATTATGCCAAGTGAAATAAGCCAGCACAGAAAAACAATACCATACTATGTCAATCAGATTTTTAAGTTACTGTGACAAATACCTGATAAATACCAACTTAAAGGGAGGAATTATTTGCCTTGGTTCATGGTTTCAGCCCACAGTCCTTGGCTCAAGGTGAGGCAGAACATCACGGTGGTGGGAACACGTGGCTGAGGCTACTTACCTCTTGGTGGACAAGAAGCAGAGACACAGAGAAGAGGAGGCATGGGACAAGATACAGCCTCCAAGGACATGGCCCCAGGAATCTACTTCCTCCAGCTAGGCCCAACTTCTTCACGTTTCCAGAACCTCCCAAAATAGTGCCACCAACTGGGGACCAAGTCTTTAATAGATGAGCCTTTTGGCAAGACACTTCATATCCAAACCATAACATACACATTCTCACTTCTATGTAAAACCTCAAACAATCTAACTCAGAGAAGCATAGAGTAGAATCGTGTTTATCACAGGCTGGGAGAGGAGCTAGGAAGAGAAGAGGAGATGACGATCAAAGGGCACAAAGTCCCAGTCTGGAATGAAGAATAGCTTCATGTACCTAAACATGTATTTTCTGAGATCTACTGCATGTACAATGTGGCAAGTACAATTAATAATAGTGTTGCTATGGTTTGCATGTGTTCAGTCTAAAATTCATGTGTTGAAATTTAATGTCCAATTGTGGTAATACTAGGAAGCGATTAGAACCGGGCAAGGGGGAACACACTTGTAATCTCACCACTCAGGAGGCTGAACTCTTTTCAGCTAGTACAATGGAAACTCTATACCTGTTAAACAACTTCCCATTCTTCTTTGCTCCCATCCCCTGGCAACAACTGTTCTACCTTCTGTCTCCATGAATTGACTACTGTAGATATTCTTCATACAGCGGGAATTATACAGTATTTGTTCTGGTGTGATTGACTTATTTTTGAACTTAGTATATAACATCCTCCAAGTTCATTAATGTTGTAACATGAAAACAACACCCATTTATTATCTCACTTTTTGTAGGTGAGAAGTCCAGGCACAGCATAGTTGGTATAAGATGCTGATAGCAGGGAAGGTTATTATGTGTAGGGACAGAAAGCATACAAGAGCTTTCTGTGCTGTTCATTCAATTTTGTTGCAAACCTACAATATATAAAAATAAAGTTTACTTAGACTGCTAACATTATCTAAACCAGCCAAGTAATGCCAATTTTGTTTCTAGGAACTCCTTAGAAGCTGGGTATAGTGGCACACTCCTCTAATTCCAGCACTAAAGAGGCTAAGGCAGGAGAACCAACACAAGTTCAAGGACAACCTGGTCTACATAATGAGTTCCAGGCCAGCCCAGGCTACACAGTGAGACATTGTCTCAAACAATAAACAAACAAAAAACACTCCTTAGAAATAGTCTTTTGTGGAACTGACAGCTCCCAAATGAAGAAGTTTGTAAGGCCATGAAACACATGAAAAAATGCTCAATATCTCTAGCAATTAGGGAAATGGAAATCAAAACAACTCTGAGATTCCACCTAACTCCAGTAAGAATGGCCAAGAACAACAAAATAAATAACAACAAATGCTAGCAAGGTTGTGGAGAAAAAGGAACTCTCTTATACTGTTGGTGGAACTGTAAATTGGTTCAACCACTTTGGAAATCAATATGGAGACACCTCAGAAAACTAAAAATACAACTGCCATA
This sequence comes from Pedetes capensis, assembly GCA_007922755.1. Taxonomy (NCBI): domain Eukaryota; kingdom Metazoa; phylum Chordata; class Mammalia; order Rodentia; family Pedetidae; genus Pedetes; species Pedetes capensis. Next base: position 79,674 of record VMDO01007941.1, read on the forward strand.
CGACCCAGTTATACCCAGTTATACCACTGGGAATACACCCAAAGGGAGATGAGTCATCACACCACAGAGACACCTGCATCTCAATATTCAATGCAGCACTTTTCACAATTGCAAGATATGGAACCAACCAAGGTGTCCATCAACAGAAGAATGGAATTTAAAAACTATGGTACATATACACAATGGAATACTATTCAGCAATAAAAAAATGAAATAATGTCATTTGCAGCAAAATGGATGGAATTGGAGAACAGCATCTTAAGTGAACAAACGCAAGCCTAAAAAGAGAAATACCATATATTTTCACTCATATGTAGGAGCTGGATCATACTTAAAGGAAGAAAAAATCCTATACATAAATTGATATGTAAAAAATGCACAATTAAACTTAGTGAAGAGGGGACAATATAAAGAGTAGAAAGAAAGAGGGAGGGAATTAGCAGAGGGAAGAAAAGACCATGGAAGGTGGGATGGGGAGGAGGGTCAAGGTGGAGGGATGAAGGCAGAATGCACAATCTCAATGTAACCAGTGCAACTTCATGAGTACATTGGAAAAATATGGGACTATAACCCAAATACGCATTTGAGTTTTACTACATATTACCAGAAGGCTCCATAAATCTTATGGGTTGATGAAAGTGTTGCCAGAGTGATGTAAAGGATGCATAATGGAAAAGACCAATGCTGTATTACTCCGTACCCCATCATCATTTACTAATAAAGGAAGATTTTTTTAAAACTATGGAATTAACAGAAACAAATTATTAAGATTTAGTTTTAAAAAAAGAAAGAAAAAAAAGAAATAGTCCTTTGTACAAAGTCTGATATGAGCATTAATCATCACTCACAATGTCCTGTAGAAAGTGCCATATGTTTTTAGAAAGTTTTGTTTTGTTTTTAAAAGCAATAACCTTTGAGTTAGCCTAGCATCTTAAAATTGAAAGCAAGAAAGCTAGGTGTGATGGTGCACACTTATATTCTCAGCACTCAGAAGGTGGAAGCAGGAGGATCTCATGTTTAAAACCAGCTTGAGCTACCTAGTGATAGTCTATCTCAAAAACCAAACCAAACCAAACCAAACAAAAAAATAAATAAATAAAAAATAAAAAATTAAAAATTAAAAAAAATTTCCACCACATCAAGAAATTACATTAAAAACTATACAAAAAAAAAGTGAAGACAAAAAATTGGTGAGTTCACATCTGTAATTTGCATTGGCTATAAAATTTGAGGGCTGGGATTTAGCTCATTTGGTAGAGCACCACTCTGCAGTCTCTGAGGTCCCAAGTTCGATTCCCAGCACCGCAAAAATGGGAGAAGGACCTGGCAATCCACTCCCAAGGCAATCCCAAAACAGCCACTGAAAACCCTATGACGGTCGCTATGAGTCGGATACCGACTCGACAGCACCTAACAACAACACAACCACAATAAAATTTGAGAGTATTCAATTCTAGAATAAAACCATGAATCGGAATGGATGGATGAAACTCTTAAGAGGTTAAAATCAAGTTAGAAACATAAAATATGTTAAACAGATAAAGTACACCATTTGTATATAAACTGATGAAAGAGGATAGAGGGACACTAAATATTCAAGGTACACTAGATATACACAAGGTGCCAAATACTTGAGATATATTAAGTATACTTGAGGCATATGAAACATTCAGTATTCATGAAATCTTATCTAGTGACCCACTGGTGACACCTACTCTAGCTCCATGTGTCCTCTGCCCAAGAAAGGCAAATCAAATCCATAGTACTATGGCAGGTGAACTGACAGATCACAGCTGTGGTCAGATGTACTTGCCGCTGCCTTTCTCTTTTTAAAGTGTGTGTCATTAGTCCTGAGATCTCTGCACCTGCCAGATATGGTGGCACACATCTGTAATCCCAGCACTCAGGAGGCTGAGACAGGAGGATCACAAGTTCAAGGTCAGAGCCAGCCTACATAACTTTGTGAGATCCTGTCTCCAAATAAAATAAATAAACAAATGTACTGGTGGGGGACAGCTCTGTGGCAGAGCACTTGCAAAGTATGTGTGAGGCCCTGGGTTCAACCTCCAAGTACCCCAAAAAAGAGAAATAACCATTTGTTCTCACTCATATGTGGGTGCTGAATCAAACTTAAAGAAAGGAAAAAATTCTATACATAAATTGAAACATAAAAAATGCACAATTAAACTTAGCATGGAAGGGACAATTTAAGATGTAGAAAGGAGGGAGGGATCTAGCAGAGGGAAGCAAAGACTGGAGAAGATGGGATGGGGAGGAGGGTCAATGAGGAAGGATGAAGGGGGAGACGCCAATCTTAATGTAAATAGTACAACATGAATATGTTGGAAAAATAGGGGAAGATAGAAAAATAAATAGAACCTACTAGAATAGCTAAAAATAAAAAAATAATAATAATACCAAATGCTGGCAATAATGTGAACAGACTAGATCACTCATGTAATACTGCTGAGAATGTAAAAAGGTAGATCACTATAGAAAAAAGTTTGGACTTATATCAAAATCGGGATGCACGTATATAGATAAATATTCTCACAAAAAGACATGCAAGTAGAAAGGAGACCATTGGTGAGGAGGGTAAGGATGGGGGAGGAGAATCACGAGAGGGTAAGGGGGAAGTTATGTGAGAAATGCACAATGAAATGCATATATGGAAATGTCATAATGAGACCCATTAAGTTGTACATTAAAAATCACTAATAGTTTAAAAAAAATAGATGAAATAAAAATTGCAACTTTCCAGTTGCCCTGCTACTTTTCAGAATATTCAACCATTCATTTTAAAGCAGCTTTTCAGCATATTCCTTCAGAGTAGCTCTTATATTTATTTTTTTGGAGGATAAAAGTTTAACTCACAAGCAAAAGCAAATGCAGAAAGCAAATATACAGATATATATGGGCAAATTGTTCTCAATAAAAATTACAGATCAAATTAATATGTGTTAAATATTTCATGTTAAACTCTATTATAAAGATAGCATTACACTAGAAAATCACCAGTTTTAAGGCAAATGCTTTCACTAATTAGACATATAACCTTGGCAAAGCCATTTTGCATTGCCTACCAGAATGTTGCCTGCAGCAGTAGCCCTGTGGCATCCGATCCCGTCAGATCTCGGAAGCTAAGCAGGGTCAGGCCTGGTTAGTACCTGGATGGGAGACCACCTGGGAACACCAGAAGCTGTAGGCTTGGGAGAAGGACCTGGCAAACCCCCTCCCAAAAATCAATCTGCCATTGAAAACCCTATGAACAGCAGAGATGCACTGACAATAGTGTTTCCCCTGTTGTACAGAGGGTCGCTATGAGTCGGATACCGACTCGACGGCACCTAACAACAACAACAATCAGAATGTAGTATATGCCCAATAAATGTTTGTGAAATGAATAAATGAAGGAACAATGTAGGGATAAGAAGCACATGAAAAAGTGCTCAATATCCCTAAGCCATTAGGGATGCAAATCAAAACAATTCTGGGATTCCATCTAACCCCAGTAAGAATGGCAAAGAGCAACAAAACAAATAATAACAAATGCTGGCGAGGATGCGAAGAAAAAGGAACCCTTCTACACTGCTGGTGGGATTGTAAATTACTTCAGTCACTCTGAAAATCAATATGGAGATATCTCAGAAAACTAAAAAGAGAACTGCCATACAACTCAGCTATACCACTCCCGGGAGTACACCCAAAGGGAGACAAGTCATCATACCACAGAGACACCTATATCTCCATATTCAATGCAGCACTTTTCACAATTGCAAGAATATGGAACCAACCAAGATGCCCATCAACAGAAGAATGGACTGAAAAACTGTTGTACATATACACAATAGAATATTACTCAGCAATGAAAAAGAATGAAATAATATCATTTGCAGCAAAATGGATGGAACTGCAGAATATCATCTTAAATGAACAAACACAGGCTCAAAAAGAGAAATACCCTAGTTCTCACTGATATACAGGAGCTGAATCTTAATTGAAGAGAAAAACTATACATAAGCAGATGTATAAAATGAGCAATATAACTCAGCTAAGAAGGGAACATATAAGCAGAGTAGAAAGAAGGAGGGAAAGGACTAGCAAAGGGAAGCAAAGGTAGTGGAATGTGGGAAAGGGAGGGGATACAATGTAATGGGATAAGGGGGAAAGGATAATACCAATGTAAATGATGCAACTTCATGAGCACAAGTTAAAAATAGGGGAATATAACCCATAAACGCATATAAGTTTTATTACATATTAATCAAAAGTTCCATAAACTTTGTAAGTTGAAGAAGTATAACCAAAAGTGATGTAATAGTTGCACAATGGAAAAATCAAATGCTGTATTACTATGTACCCCACTATCATTTCTCAATATAGGGAAAAAAAATAAATGAAGAAACAAATGAATGTCTACTGCTTAATAACAAAGAGTACAAGTTCTCAGGAACCACACATACCTAACCTCTACAAGTTGTACAACTTCCCTTCCACATCCCAAAGGCCTCAATATCATGAGGATTCCTTCTTAACATTGTAAATGAAGCATTGCTTAAAATGCTCAACGGATCGCTTAAGACAAATCTATCCACATAAATTTCAACCATCTAAACAAGAAAAAAAAACTCTTAAATGTAAGCAATTTAGTTTCTCCTTTAAATACAATAGAGCTTAAAATAAGAAACATATCAAACTAATAGCACTACAAATTTCTCAACATACAAATTTAATGCTAAAAAATACATATAAGCATAACCAAAGCCTGAATAGGAACATTTATATTTTATTCCTTATATGACATTCAGTCCCCCACACGTCTGTCAGTTTGCCACACTGTGGGGGCTTGCGTGTTGCGATGAGGCTGAGAGCTCTGCCACTGTAACCTCGGACATGAGCAAGGTTACCCATGGTGGACAGGTTTTCAGCTGAGCTTCCAGACTAAGACAGAGTAGGGAGTAGGACCTGGTGAGCCACTCCTGAAACAACTAGCCATTGAAAACCCTATGGATAGCAAAGAAACACTGTCAGATATAGTGCCAGAAAATGAGGCCCCCAGGTTGGAAGGCACTCAAAGGACTACTGGGGAAGAGTTGCCTCCTCCAAGTAGAGTCTACCGTGATAACGGAAATGGAATAAAACCCCAGGGTGCTCAACTTGCTGATGTGGCACGACTCAAAATGAGGAGAAAAAACTGTAAATATCCATTAATAATTGGAACATGGAATGTACGTAGTATGAATCTAGGCAATTGTTGTTGTTGTTGTTAGGTGCCGTTGAGTCAGTGTCCTACTCATAGCGAACCTCACAGGGTTTTCAATGGCTGACTGTTTTTTTGGGATTGCCTTGGGAGTGGGTTGCCACATCCTTCTCCCATTTTTGTGGTGCTGGGAATTGAACTCAGGACCTCAGAGACTGCAGCACAGCTCTCTACCAACTGAGCTAAATCCCAGCCCCTAGGCAAATTAGAAATTGTTAAAAGAGAAATGGAGCGCATAAACATTGACATTCTAGGCATCAGTGAGCTAAAATGGACCGGCATAGGCCATTTTGAGTCAGACAGTCATATGGTCTACTATGTTGGGAATGACAAACTAAAGAGAAATGGGATTGCATTCATCATCAAAAAAGACATTTCAAGATCTGTCATGAAATACAATGTTGTCAGTGATAGAATAATAACCATATGCCTACAAGAAAGGCCAGTTAATATGACTATTATGCAAATTTATGCACCCACCACTAAGGCCACAAATGAAGAAAGGGAAGACTTCTATCAGCTTCTGCAATCTGAAATAGATCAAACATGCAATCAAGACATACTGACAATCACTGGTGACTGGAATGCAAAGGTTGGAAACAAACAAGAAGGCTCAGTAGTTGGAAAATATGGTCTTGGTGATAGAAATGAAGCTGGAGATCGCATGATAGAATTTTGTCAGACCAATGACCTTTTCATTGCAAATATATTTTTTCAACATCATAAACGGAGACTATATTCATGGACTTCACCAGATGGAACAAACAGGAATCAAATTGACTACATATGTGCAAAGAGACGATGGAAAAGCTCTGTACAAAATGTCAAAACAAGACCAGGTGCTGACTGTGGATCAGACCATCAACTTCTCATATGCAAGTTCAAACTGAAGCTGAAGAAAATTAGAACAAGTATACGAGAGCCACGGTATGACCTTGAGTATATCCCACCTGAGTTCAGAGA